>CABFOW010001829.1:23445-56432 GCA_902141385.1 Timema californicum
TAATTTCAGGGGGGGGGGGGGTTTGGTGGGCACATCCCCAAAATGCCGGAAGTTAGAAATAATTATAATTGATAAACAGTTCTATAAGATATCTTAAGTGTTTTATATGGCAACATAACCCCCTAACTGCTAAAGGCTAGGAAAAATTCTAAATATTAAACACCTCTTGAAGCTATCTGAAGAGTTTTTTTTATAGTAACATGACCCCTTAACTCCCGAAGGCTAGAAACAAATTATGAATATTAAACACCTCTAAAAGCTATCTAAAGTGTCTTTTTATGGCAACATAACCCCCTAACTGTCGAAGGCTAGAAAAAATTCTAAATATTAAACACCTCTAGAAGCTATCTTAAGTTTTTTTAATGGCAACATTACCCCACTAACTGCTGAAGGCTGGAAAAAATTCTAAATATTAAACACCTCTAGAAGCTCTCTGAAGTGCTTTTTATGGTAACATAGCCCCCTAATTTGTACTTGTGTCTTAATTTTTATATTGTTTGAACCATAAATAAAGCCATTTTGTTCATAAAATTCTGGGGTTGGTTTGAGACCCCCCCAACGACCCCCTTTGGTGACAATTTTGTGTATTTGTTCATACTGGATTTTTAAAGCTACGAGTCTTTTTCAGTGCAACTTGAATTATTTATTTCAATTTACCTGCCTCTGAGCTAAATATCCAATTGAGCTTGAATATATTTATTCAAGAATCAAATAGCCGAAGCTATTATTTATGATTTTTAGTGAGGAATTATCCTCAGAAGGTCCGGGGTTCGATTCCTGTGGTCAGGTGTCATTTTTTAATTTTAAGAATATTTATTTAGATTTGCAGATATTGTTCAAATAATGTATTTTAGATTTAAAAAAATTAACTAGCTTTATTACAGCGGTTTCCAAAATTTTGAAGTTTATGACCACAGCTTTTCTCTCTGTGGCCATCGTAACACTTTGATAACTTAAAAGCGTTCAAATCCTAGGTTTTTTTTTCACTGTGTATTACTATTAGCCCAGAATATCTACAGTTAGCTACACCAGTGGGATAGGTAAAATTTATGGGAAATTTACCCTTATTTGCTTGGAGGAATATTAGGATAAACTACCCCTGGGCAGAATTAAAATCCTTCTTCACCTTCACTAACAAACCAAACCAAAAGACATTAAACATGCATGTCCGCTAATGCTTGTTTTAATTATTATAGATTGCTTATAATAATGATTATATGTGACTAATATGTAGTAAAATAGAATCAACAAGCCTGGGGTTGGGGGATGATTTTATATTATGCTAGCAGCATTACAAGGCTGTCACAGTAAACAAGTCAGCTTGAGCCATGATGCTATCAGTATGTAATAGCCAAAAGGAACCTAAGCAGTAACTAGACCGTTTTTAGCACTTTAACAACTTACATTTCTATTAGAATTTCGCATCTTCTTATACTAATCAAAATCCTTGAAAAAGTAAATATAAAGCTAAAACCTCTATATTGTGACCACACCCAAAACACGCTGCGACCCCCAAGTTGGAAACCACTGCTTTATTATAACACAGTTGGAAGCAATATTTAACTAGTAAGCTCCTTGAGATGTAGAACTCACTCGTCACTTTATCAAAAAATTAGCAATTTGGTCATGTTTATTTAAAAACATTTTCAACTGTAAAATAAAGCAATAAAAATGTAATTTATCGATATTTCTACAGTATTTTGATACCTGTCTACCAATGTCCTGCTTCATAACCTCATGGAAGTTTCCCTAAAATGTTAATACTGGTATGTCAATAAACTATTCAAAACATATTGTAAATTAGCACGTGAGGGTGAAGGGGCTTCCCTGACATTTTATTAAATAACTTATGGCAAATTCGAAATCAGCATGCTAAACAACATGGTTATCTGAAATTTCATGCAAATCGAACACTAAATAACAAATTTAAAAAGTATCCCAAATTTGAAAATGTTAAAGGGTAAGAAAAAAGCTTAATTTTTTGTTTAATGTAGTCTACTTAATCAAATGAAAAATTATAAGAGTTGTAACAATGTAACACAGCCCTATTACTCCTCTTCCTTCATTGTTGCTTTGAGCCTATTTAAATCTCTTTAAAGAAAGCCTATTTTAATAAACAATTAAATAAGATACATCAGTTCAATTAAAGCAATTATGTATACTCGCTAGAAAAAAATAGTGTGTATTTCAGAAGTAAAACAATAACACTAATCTAAATGTCCTCATTTCATCAGTCAGAGCTTTCAATAAGAAAACAATAAAATGTTGTATAACATTCACTGCATTCATTCTTTCAAAATTTAATAAAGCCCTAATTAAGGTATTGGCTGTACAACATATGATAATTTGGATCATAAAACTGTGACAGTCTAGCAGCCACGAAAGTCATAGCTAAAACCACTAAACAATAAACAAAACATTGGCTGACAATGCTGCTACTTCAAGTATAGCTGGCAGAGTGAAATTTTGCTACTGGGAACTCATGTTCCGTAATGATTTGTTTCTGTACCGCATTCGGCATATACTCACCAGCCATTGTCTCTGCCTACTGATAATGGCGCTACTAAACTACTTGATTAACTAAGATTTCTAAAATCTACTAAACAAGGAATCTCCTTAAATGTTTGACGATTTTTGAAGTTGGGATTTTTGTAGAGTAGGGATCAACAGTTGGGAAATTTTAAATTTGTGTGTACAAGTCTGTGGTTAAGGACTTTCATAATAGAAAGTAATGGGGTACAGAATAAGCCTAAAATTTCCTAACTACAGATCTCAAATCTCACAATTCCCAACTTTCAAGCTTTTAACCAACATGGCGGGGAGCAACGGCCCCCCACCCCCCAGCACGACACCCCTGCTCACAGGTAGAGCAAGCATTGTGAGCGTCGAAAAGATTGAACTCGATATTTTGACGAATGTCGACATTTCATGATCCTCCGAATCAGAAAAAGTGGTTTTCGCAATGCCGTCCTTCTGTCTGTCAGTCTATACCTCGGGCTAGAGTCTAAACTATTTTACCGATTGGGCTAAAACTTGGTATCCAATGTTTTCATAGGGCTACCCCAAGGAATTTTTAGAATTGGATATCCAACCCTAAAACTAAGGGTAGTTTGCTTAAGGGTGGAAAGAGAAAAAATTGATTTTATCAAAATTGGCTCTAAAAATTTTGATTCAACTTCATTTATAAGCTTTGATCAATACTACAAACCAAATGGCTACTCTCAATTTTTCGTGAAAATGACTTTAAGGGTTCCGGTCTGATGTGTAAATTCTAATTTTTACTTTTATCTCTGTAAATCTTTGAGATATGAAATTACTTATCATTGCATTAATGTAGATCTATTTATAATAAATATATTTTACTTGAAATATATTTTTATGAAACCAAAGGTTTTCAAGACATAAGTAAATATATATATTTTTTAACTTTACAACACTTTAAGGTAAAGTATTACAGCCGTCAAAAAAATCTAGCCTGAAATGTTGATGGATGTCAATGTTCCATGCCCGCTTGCACCTTAAAAAGTGGTTTTTGCAACGCCGTCTGTCTATGTGTCTGTCCAACTCTAAAATTAATAGCAATTTACTAAAGGGTGAAAAGAGGAAAAATCCATTTTCCCATGATCGGCTATAACAATTCTATCACTCTCATTTTAGACTCAATAGTCAATAACTACCTATTTTATTGGTCAAAATTTATAAAAGAGAAATTTAATAGCAATGTGATAACCATAAGATGTGCATCCCCTAATATAGTGCAAAAAAATTTAATACGAGGTATTGATCCTTGGGGACCCAATATCGATATTTTTTATTGGTCCAACCATACAAATGAAAATGTTAGTTCTTTAAAAATAAAATCATAAAATTTAAAACCATGAGTCAAAAAATGTTTGACATATGTATAGTGCAATTTTTTCTCGGGTTCGCTAATGTATATTATATTACGAATTTTGAGTAAATATCTCAATTTTTAAGCAATAGAGCGGAAGAGTCTGTGTTGTTTTGGTTATTTTTTTAAAAGAGTGATTGTAATAAACACAGATAAATGCTTGAAATCAAACAAATAATTATAATTGAAGGAGTTTAAACCCCAAATATAAAGGTTTTCAACTGTTTAAAAAAATATTAAAACATAAAAAAGGTGTTTATTTTCATAATATTTAGGATTGATTAAGAAATTATTTACATTAAATAGCAATATTTTCCATATCATTCAATCATTGTTTTTTGTTTTGTGTTTTTTAAATATCGTGGAAACTTTAAATATTGTATGCAATCACAAATGCCTCGTGAACAGTCACTGGCTAAAATTTGTATATAGTCTATGTGACCAAGATATTGTACAATTTCTTGCACAACATTTTGTACAAAAAGTTGTGTCGTGGGTACCGGGCTTTAGAGTTTTGTGGAGCTTATTGTAGAAGGTGCTTTTATTTTGATGTGTGTATCAGTCAGTGAAAGCTAACAAACGAAAGTTTATAAGTATATAATATGTCTATAATAAGTAATAACCCAATAATGTAAATCACAGAACAGAAGGACACCCAAAGCCACAACTATCATTAAAAAAAAATCTCCAAATAGCTTCTTGAAGCATAAAAAAAATCTGGACCTCTCCTTTTAAGCTTGGGGGCACCCTTTCCAAGCATGCCTAAGAATTTTGGTCACGAGATGCTACTGGCAGTAATATTCCTCAAAGATAGTCTTTGTTCTTAGGCCTTTAATTCCCAATTAGAATTTTTTTCAGTTTAACAAAAATAAATATGTTATATATTAATCTCTAAAGACTGGAAAGTTGGCAGCCCTGTGTTTCTATTTAAGGTTCAACACATTGCTTTGTTATATTAAAGAGTGGTGATTGGGGCAAAAGATTGATAAAGCAACAAACTGCGACCGGGGGGAAAAAATATCATTTGACAAAACACTGTGACTACCAGTCACCGTGAATAATCACTGGTATAAATCACTGATATTTTACAATCATAGTTTAGCCCACCCTTATTGGGTATTGCACGGGCTTTGTCTCTCCAAGAAACTCCCTTTCCACTTCCCTGCTTATGTCAGAAACCACTCCTATATGAAACGGTAATTTGGACCTATCGTAAAAATGTCGTTTGAATCTCAGCCTTCTAATTGGTTGGACATTGTCATCATTTGATCCCGAGGAGGGAGATTTCTTCAAACGAAACCAAGCTGCTACCCTCAGCCTTTTGCTTTGTTCACTGTCCAATTCACCCAGTAAGCACATCTAATATAAAATAGAATATATTAACTTTTAAAATGCCAAATGAAAAAGAATAATTAAAACAATATTATTAAGAAATATAAAACCAAATTTAAAATGTGAAATAGAAAAATTCTAATGTTCAAAACTGCCATCTCATCCCTGAATAAAGTATGTGAGGAAATATACCTAACATATTTAACATAAAAACCGATTAATGAAAATAAGACATACTTTATCCATGCACTTGAAACAAAATAAGAGTTTGCCACTTTGAACATTACACTGTTGAGAGAAACGCTGACATTTTATTGGAGGCTAGTAAGGAAATAGGTTTAGAAGTGAATGCTGAAAATGGAAATTGGGAACAGAATACATTAGGGAAATCCATACTATTACTCGGTCAGTAATTTGAGATTGGAGAACTTGGAATATACAAAACAATAGTTTTACCAGCTGTTCTCTATGAGTGTAAAACATGGCCTCTTACCTTAGATGACAAAAATAAATATAGTGTGTTCAAAAACAATGTTATTAGGAATATATTTGGTCCAAACAGGGAAGAAGATACTTGGGAGTGGAGGGGATACATAATAATGAGTTACATACCCTGTACTCACCAGAGGAATTTGTTGGGATAATCAAGTCTCATGGATTATGCTGGACAGAATATGCAGCGAATGGGAAAATATAAAACTGTGTTCAGCATATTGACTGGTAAACCCAATGGGGAGAGACCAGTGGGAAAACCTAGTTGCAAATGGAAGGATAGCATTAGAATGGACCTGGAAGAGATAGGGTTTAATGGGGTGGGCTGGATAGAACTAGCTAAAGATAGAGAGAGGATAGGTAGTGTACTTTTGTATTTGTGGCAATGTACTTTCGAGTTTCTTGTGCCATAACATAAGTAAATAAGTATAGTGTTGGTTTTAATCATGTTTATTAAATTTGTTTCAGAAAAATTTAATCCAAAAAGCGGCTTCTTCTGTTTTCACTTACCTTGTACAGAACCCTGATGATCAAGCAATGATGAACAACCTCAAGTTCTATTCTAGTTTACCAGAAGTTGATATGAATAAAATTGTTAACTTTGAAGTAAAAGTAAGTATTCTTAATTGTTCCAATTTCATCATATGATAAAACTAGATAAAACATGCTCAAAACCCAAATTTTGGTCTCGATCAAGTAATATTTTAGACAAATTCTAGGTGAAAGTTCAATTATTTTAAATAAGCTATTGACATATAGAAATTTTGTATTTAAGCTACTAAGAGTTTTAAAATAATCTATTGAAACAATGATAAATATGTGATATAAATCTTTTGGCATGTCCCACATTCAAAATCAACTTTAAAATAGCTAAGAAATTTAAGATTCGCTTGACATACAAAATATATCTCTGTAAACATAAATTAACCTTAATGGAGTTTGACTTTATTTTAAGATTGAAAAAAAAAATGCTTATAACAAATGGTTTATGTGAATCCTGGAAATATAACACCAAACAGATTCATTCAAATAATATTTTATATCAATTTGATTATACTGAGTTGTTTCAAATTTTGATTTTATTGTGGGCTCTCGGATGCGCATATTAAAGCATTTCTTGTCTTTGGTACTCAATAAGTTACTAATATACCATTATGAGCTTCCCTTATTAATTGGGTTTACCGAGAAAATTGTCCACATTAATATGCATTGTAAGCTTTCAATTCACCATTATAAGTACCATTAGTGATATGCTACCAGCCAAACCCCTTTTGGCAAGGTTTCCAGAGATCGAAATTTGACCCCTTTGAGAAGAGCTTATATTATTATTTTGATTAGCTAAATTAAGTATAATATAGTTAAAAGTGAAAGACTTTTTTTTTACAAAGGAATAAGTTGTGCCGTTTGAAAGGAGTATATAGAGAGTGTGGTGCAAGGTTAGTAATTTAAACTTTGGGTCTATATCATATTTATTGTGGTAACGGCCTGCGAGGACCAGGGTTTGGATTCATTAAGGGGAGCAAACACAGGTGCTGGTACAACTTTGAAATTTGTGCATAGATCTATATTCACTAAAAGGAACAGGCACAGTTAAAATAGTTTATTTAAGTCCACTCGAGTAATCATATCACTTCAATAAATTAAAAGAGTGGCATGTTTTCATAATGCTTCAGAATACACTTGGTTAGCTGTACTCCACCTAATGATAAAGAAATTAAAATAACATACATCTTACAAGAAGCACACATTTTGTTTCAATCTAGAATGCGTTATAGTGGTAACTAAGCTATTATACTTAATTGATATTGTTGCATTTTACATTCATACAACTTCCTGGAATTACCTTCATTATTATGAAACAAAACAACAATGAATATAACAAAACAGCATCGTATAAAACAACAAACTGTGCAGTCTTTTTATAGATCCGAAGAAGTTTTGTATTAATAATATAGATAAGTACTATATAGTGAATAATATTGTTGTTTGAAAAGCACCCATAAATATACCAACTTTAATTTAATTGCAAACTTATGAGAAAAGTATTTAGTGATATTTGTATTTTATACCTTTTTCATTAGAGATTTTAAATAAAGTAGCATTGACTTTGGCAGTAAGTTCTTCACACATAGTGGTAAAAAAACTTAAATGGTGAGTTTATGGTGACATAACTATTGTTCTTGCCATCACTTTGCAGTATGTTTAGTGACTAGAGAAATGTAGCAAATAAAAATTATGCAGCTTGGAGGGCATATTAGGGTCTTGTGCCATTTATAAACTTGTCCAGGAGCATATTTGCAGCCTTTAGTTAATCCAGGCTCAAAGGCTGGAAATGAAGACAATATTTTCAAATAGAGTTAAGGGTGCAGAAGAGAAAGGGGACCCAGAAAAACCCAAATACGTGTCCCAATCTGGTGTCCTCGCTACTATCCCCCATTTGATAAATATTTTATACATGCATTTTCTTTGAATAACATTATTATTATTATTATTATTATTATTATTATTATCATCGCGTCTTACTACCCGTTCGGGTTATACTCACGCTAATGTGTAATGGTAGGGTGATTGTGAGATGAGATGGAGGACCTACAGTTTAACGTGGAATCCGAACCACGGTGGAGGCCTGGCATTCCCCACATTCACAAGATGTCTTGTCAGAGGTGAAGGAAGGGTTTGGTAATCAGATAAATCTTTGCCGGGACCGAGGATCGAACCCCGGCCGCCAGCATAGAAGTCTGACACCTTACCCCTAGACCGCCAGGTCACCCTCTTTGAATAACAGTTTGAAAATAAAAGCTTATCAGCACTGACATATTACAAAATTTAGACGTTTGAAAAAAACTTGTTGGCTATCCTATTTCTTGGACCAGTAATTAACTTTACACATAGCTGTCCATCCAGTAGTAATTGTATTAATTGCCTTATAGCTAGCTACATCATAAACTATTTAAAAGCCTGCATCAATGGTCGCAAGATCTTACACAGAATTTCTCAAACTTTTTGCACTCATACCTCCCTTGAAAATTCAATGTAATTTTTAAACTCCATTAACATATTGTATTTCTTAAAATTCAATAAATCAAAGTTTAATGATTAGTGGTCATCATCTAATTAATGGAAACAATTGCTTTTAAGAATTATGAAACTTTTTTTCAGGCATGACCCCATTGATTTATTATTATTATTATTATTATTATTATTATCATCATAATAATCACCGTATCTTACTACCCGTTCGGGTTATAAACACTTACGCTAATGTGTAATGGAAGGGTGATGAAATGGAGGACCTACAGTTAAATGTGGGATCCGAACCACGGTGTAGGCCTGGCATTCCACCACATTGTTGTAAATTTGATAATAAACCAACCAGTGCATTTCAAGTTTATATCCAGCTCCACCTAGCTATGGTTAAAATACTAAGTTAATATTTATCTATACGCTATAGAAAGATATATTATACAAAAAAAAATTATGTTGATTATGTTGAACCATTTCAATCCCAACTTATGGGTTAAGGTCAAACATGCTAGTAGTTAGCTAACTCCACCAGCAGAAGAAATTTGTATTAAATAAAATTAATTTGTATTCACTTAATCATTCTTGACCAATGTTCTTTGATAATAAAATAGAGCTATAAAAGGGACATTGTTTTATTTTACAGAACTGTGGACTTTAACCTTGTCTTTTTCCTAAGAAATAAAATTAAAGTGACTAAAGTGACATATATGTCTAGCTGTCTGAAAACCATAAATTGAAATCCATTCTTTTCATTACCGGTAGTTCAAAGTTAAAAAGTTGTAAGTAGCCACCCGAACGGCTCCCCTAGGTTTACTTTTAGAGCTTCTTTCTTGACAAATAATTTTGATTATCAGATTATATTTAATATTAAAAATAAAAAAGCTTATTTCTTAGATCATGTTCCAAAAATTATAACTTTTAAGTTGAACACTCAATATTTATAATTTATTAAGGCCTTATGGTTGAAGAACACAATATGAAAATATAACACCAGCCTTCATCATTATTGAATAAATAACGGTGTTTTATTAAACTGGGTGGGTCAAGTTGCCCCATGCATGTCCAACTATACAATAAACATACCATGTCATTCTTTTGAAACATTTTAAAAATACCAATAGCAAAACAATGGCAAATATCCAATGAGAAATTTAATTTGTATTTTATAGTGTGACATTGTACTTTTTATATATTGGTCATTTTAGTCATTTACTACATAGAGATTTCACTTTCTTACATGCAAAGCTTTGTGGATAACTACTTCATTTGCATAAACTATGTATCAAATTACAATTCAGTTACCCCAAAGATGTAGTTAAAATAATACAAAATATGTGAACCTCTTCTTTAAAATATTAGTTCAAAATAAACTGCTTCTTGTTTTTTCAAAAAAATAATTATGTTTTGATAAGTTACCTAATGGACTAATTTGTTTGATAATGGAACAATGGTGACAAAATATTCTTAACACACAAGTATTTACTGGTTGAATTTTTATAAATAGCATTTTTCCCCCTTAGGATTATGTTCCACTCTATATCCATGGTTCGGAAGCTTATCGAAATGAGGACTTCCGATCTGTCATTGGTTACATTGAAGAATCACTAGATGAGCTTTTAAAGGAAGAAGAAGAATGCAGAGCTTTTTGTGAAGGGCCTTTTGATCAAGGATGGTTCCCAGACTTTGTTTCTTCAATTTCAAGTAATTTTTATTTAGCTATTAAGATTATTATGTTAACACACACAAATAAAATTCATTGCAATATTGTGCCAAAAAGATGTTTTATTCTTTACTAATTATATTTATTTCAAAATGCACATAGTTTTACTTCCAGGGCATTTCTTATTAAGTATCACAATAGCCTATTCACCAATTTTTCCTTTATCTTAGCTTAGACCCTTTGCAAATGTAACATTAAAATGATTAGGGCAGCAAGAGAAAAATGACAAAAATTTGCCTAGAAAGAGAAGGATAAAATCACATAGTGTATAAACATCTATTCTACTATGAAGGCTTGCATTCTTTGAGATTTCTAAACTCTTGGTTCTGAATCAAAAATCGTTAGTACAAACAAGTGCAGGCAAACTGATCGACAATAACATGGTTGAAATGGGAGGACAAAGTAATTGACAGACAAGTCATCGACAAGCGGGAGCAACATAGACCTAGTAGCCTACATGAGTAGGGCCCATATAATAGACAGCCAACTGTGTGACAAAATGTCAAATATATTTGGAAGGCTAAGAAGGCCAAGTGGCTGACAAGACTTGAACCAACTGGTTGACAAGCTCCTGTCTATTAGGACAAGTGCTAGACAAATCAACAAATTTTGAGATAGAGCCATTTAAGGATGGATCAAGTAACCGATAAGTCAATACATTTCAAACAAAGTGCTCGCTAAGCCAAAGGTCATAGGTTTGACTTTTATTCTCTTTCAGCTGTACATTTAGATACATTTATTTGAACATTAAACTATAGATTTAGTTACATTCCTGTGAACAGCTGTCATCACTTATTACTATTTTTTTTCCTTTCCTTATCACGACACAGCCCATTTGAGCTATACATAAATATGTAAGAATGAGGATGATATGATTTAGAGTAAATGTAGACAAATTTGTGTTGAAGGAGAGTAAAAGCATTTTAGGAAAAAATCTCAGTACATCTGAAATGCATTCGAAGTTTGAGCTCCCTATAATGGCAAAGCCAGTATGATGTGTGATGCACTAAGCTATGCGACCACTATCATCCACTGATACCTTATTCACCATTGTAGGCTTTGTATTAGTTGAGAAAAAGGGATTTTGACAACAGAAATAATATACAAACTTATTGTTAGATTTTTCTTTTAACTTAAATTTTAAACAAACTAAGAGTTTTAATGTAAAATGAGTATGCTATGTCAGAAGTCGTTAAAAATCCTCTTCACTGATACATTATTCATTACTGTAGGCTTTGTATTAGTTGAGAAAAAAGGATGTTGACAACAGAAATAATAATAGGATATTAAAAAAAAAAGTACTATTGATAGATTTTACATATTCTTTCCTCTTTACTATAGTGTTGTTGAACACTTTGTTTGGAGTGTATTAACTTGTCGATCACATGGACCATTCTTAATTGGATACATTTCAACATTTGTGTACTAGTTTGGTGTCGGCCAGTTGGCTGTCTATCACTATATCTTCCTATGCACGAGTTCATAAGCTTGTCGACCAATTGATCTTAGTGTGCTTCCAAATATTTGTTTACAATTTGTCAATCATTTGGCTGTTGAGCACTTTGTCTTCTTATGCCTGAAATTGTTGATTGATTGGTCCAAGTCATGTCAGCCACTTGATCCACCTAGCCTTCCAAATATTAGCATACATTTAGTCAACCAGTTGACTGTCTATCACATGGCCCTACTCATGTCGACTCCTTGATCCAGCCAATCTTTAAAATAATTATTTTCAATTTGTCGACCATTTGGCTGTAGATCACTTTGTCCTCGGATGCATGAGCACAAAGACTAATTGGTTCAAGTCATTTCGGTCTCTTGTCCCACCTAGCTTTCCATATATTTTTACAGTTTGTCGACCAATTTGTATGATGCCAATGCAAACAATATGAACATGTATCTATTTTTTACAAATAAGAATATATGGATACTTATAAGACATTAATGCCAATTGGTTTTAAGTTAAATACAATTATTATCAAAAAAATAACGAAGGCATTTATACTTACTGCATTCCATGGAATATCGTTTTTTAAAAAAATTGTTCATCTGATTAAAAAATATACCTTTAGTTAATGCCTTTTTCATTCCACACATTCCAAAAAGTGGATGTAAAATCATCTTTATGAACAGCACAATAAGTTTTATCCCACATTAATATTAAAAATAATATTTCTTTATGTTTCCACGGCTAGGCGTGGCTATATGAATTATTGTCTTTACTCCAATAACATTGACCTCAAAACTCTTTTATAAACATTATTTGTTTAAACCATCCCACTGGTCCCCCCTCCCTCTCTCACCTAGATTTTATCTTTTTACTCTAACCTTGACAATAGTATCAAGTCAAGTTTAATGAGAGAGAATGTATATTACTATCTCCCTCACGCTTTAACCAGGCTGTTCCTATTTGTGCCAAAACAATAGTGCTGATATCTCTTGACAAAAGTTTTTCATTACTAGCCTGTGTATATTTTTAGCCAAATATTGTTTTAATGTCAAATATTCATCCCAAATAGTGGAAAATACAAAATTTTGACTATTATGTGAACAAACAAAGGAAAGGGAAATTGAATGCCAAAATTAATATTAACATATATTTAAAAAAATCCACGACAGGCCTAGCAGGCTGCTAGTGTAAAATATATCGCTTGAATAAAAACTGACCCAGGCCATAGGCTGGAAACAGTAATGGATGTAAAAAAAAAATCAAAAGGCTAACAACTCATATTATTATTATACCAAAATTACTGAAATGTGCACTTTTGTTTATTTGCTTTAAGATTTAACTATTCCATTGAGCTAGTTTTAAAAAAAAAATTGTTTAAAGTAGATTTGTAGATAAGAATAAATCTTCTTACATTTCAAACACTAGCCTATCACAATTATATGCTTTTTTTAAAAAAAACTATGCGTACAACTCGAACGGGGGTGTGGATATTGAGAAAAATGTGTTGGAATGTGGAAAACATGAGACACAATTTATTATTATGGGTGATTTCATGAATCACCATAAATAACTTTTAATGGGGAATTAAGTAGACTTGATTAAGATATTTTTTCTTTAGCACTGCATCTGTTTAGGTTATACGGCTATGTACTCATTACACTAATGTGTTTGGGGTTAGGAAGGTTGGATTTAGAGGAAGTGTATCTGCGTGGAGGAAGAGTGGAAAGCCATTTTAGGAAAAACCACCCCCAGTACACCTGGCAGGGATTGAACCTCAATCTCCTTGTCTTTGGCAGTCTAGTCTATTGTGAGAGTAGTGCCTTAGACAATGCAGCCTTTGAAGCATGTTTTATAAAGACTTATTAAGAAAGTATTTGGGGACAATCAACGTCCAACCTAACTATACAATATTTGGATGGCCAGAATCTACCAAGCAATTAGTGTTCGTAAAACTGTTTTGTGAGATTTAGTTTGGGGTCTTTTAAACCTTTCTTTTGTTTCAGACCATTTTACATTTTGTTTGAAATGCAAACTAAAGTGTTCTTCAAGGCTTAGTTCTTTAAATGGTGAAGTACACAGTGATTTGTTGCCAAGCCATTATCATTTCTTACAGTTTGCCTACTACAAAGGTGAGCGATTTTTATTTTGTATGAGATTATAATGTAACAACTAAATATTTCATTGGCAAATAATTATCTATAATTTAATGTATATGTTGTTCCTATGAATTCTACATTCAATTGAACAAAATTATAAGGCTGTTTATCTTACTTCCCACATGTGCTAACTAAATATATGGCAGTGCACTAAATTTACTTGTATACATGGCAAAGGGGCCATTCGAGAACGATGATTGATTTTGTGGTTTATGATGAGAGACTAAGAAGTTTGGTAAAGAATACTGGGGATGTGCTTGGAGCAGAATGTGGTACAGATCACTCCCTAGTGATCTCAGTAGTTGAAATAGGTAGGAATTGTTTAGGAAGCAGCTCAAGATTATTAAGCAAGTCTGAATGAAAATGGAAATGTTGCAGGATAAAAGTGTGAGAGTGCAATATGAAAGATTGCTGGGTGAAAAATTAACTTCACAAGAGCATGAATGGAATTTTGAAATAAATTCTAATGATTAGAAAGTGCTTTGAACAGAATAAAAGAGGCTGTAGCTGAGTGCACAAAAGATGTGTGGGAATCTGCGGTGGTAGGAAACTTAAATAGAGATGCATGGTGACATAGGAGGTGAAATAAACTCTGAGAGAAAAGAAAGATGCATGCAAACAAGTTATGACTGTGAAGAGTGAAACAGAACGTAAGAGGTTGTGGGACATAAGCAAAGAGAAAAGGATGAATGATGAATGCAAAGACATTAGTAAAGGAGAGTAAAGAGCAAATTAGATTAAAAGAAGGAGAAAGATTGCTGAATGATTTTGAAGGAAATAAGCAGTTCTAGGAGTGGGTAAAAAGAACAAAACAAGAAGTGCAAGGAGAGATATATGGCATTCAGAATGAAGGTGGTGAGAACCTTTGGATGAAAACAGTATTAAAAAGTGCCGAAGGGAGTATTTGGAGCAATTGTATGGCAGAAACTAGATAAAGTAGCAGAAAATAGGGAAAATGTTATGATGAGTGAAAGAATTAATGAGGCTGAAGTGTTAAAAGTTATGAAAGTTTTAAAGAATGGCAAAACTGCGGGCATAGAGGGATCAAAAGTGAAATGCTTAAGTGTGGGACATGGTACTACTTGCCAGATTGTGTAAGTTGTTCATTGTGTGTGCTGGGATTTCGAATATTTCGAATGACTGGACGAATGCTGTCATTGTTCTTTTGTACAAAGGCAAAGGCAGTATGAGTGAATGTAAGGATTTTAGGGCAATTAGTTTGAGTATTCTAAGTAGAATTTTTGGGAGAGTTCTATGTGAGAGGGTGCGTGAAAAAACTGTGGAAAAGATTTGGGTTGTGCAATATCGTTTCACGCCCGGTAGAGGTTGGATAGACCAGGTATTTGTATTGCATCAAGTGATTGAAAAATGTATTGTCGAATGAACTTAAGCAATTATTGTACACAAATAATATATCCAACCATACACTTTAAGCTACATTTATTTGCTTATGTAACCATTACTGAAAAGTACTGTTCCTTTTTTCTTGTTTTCAAATCTATCTTTTAATCTTTAACCATTTCACTTGACTGTTATTTTTGTCACATGGTGTGTTTTGCATGAGCTGCTTTGATAAATGTTTTAAATCATTTAGGTCCTTGTACCCTAATTCCGAGAGTACATACATTTCACTCTTTTTATTGAAATTTCTTTTGGATCTTGCTAACTGAAAAATATTTATCCGATCTTTTATTAGGTATACAGGATTTTTTTTTTCATGACTCAGCAGTACTATGCATAGAGAGTATTCTCACTCCATGTGTGAATGCCATTTATCAATAAATTTGTGTTCAAGTACTTTGAAATGGAAGATTTGAACAACAAACCAAAACAAGACAGCCATAAACTGGTTCCAAATTTGTAAATATCAGAGAAAAATGAAATATCTTCATTAGTAATAGGCAGTGTTTGGAACCAGTTGAGTAATGCAGTACCTATTTCAGGACTACATCTCTGACCACTAACCTCTGTCCAGGCAAAGCACTATCCCTTGTAAGAAGGAGCTGCTTCATATATTGTAAGATTGAATGCTGAAATTTTGTGGCTATATTACATGTGAGACAATTCTGAGCAAGGAATTTGGAGGACGCTTTCCAAAACAAAGGTAGCACTCATCAATTTTGTATCATTGAGACATCTAGATAAAATCACACTTTTTTTCCACACATTTGTTTCTTTAGTTCATACATTTTATCTATTGATATATTTCCCCCCCGCGGTAATGGCTTTCTTGCGTGAAAAACTTTTCAATGTGGTGCTTGATTTTCTCCATAGCATGTGGTGGAGTTTAATTAGGTTATTCTTTTCTGCCCCTTTTATCTTCTTCCACAAAACTATGTGTATCTGATAAATTGGGTATTGCAGTGTCTACTGGACCATTACTGATGTTTTGAGTTTTTTTTTTAAATATTGCACACTCAGATTTTCATGTTATCTTTCGATAGAAAAGAGAGAAGTTTAAGCAGCATATCCTTCTGCCATTCATACTGTAGGTTGTTCGACACAGGTACTTTTATACTCCTCATTACACTTATAAATACATTTGGTGAAATTGACAGTCTTTGGTACTTTTACTGATTGCAAATGTCCAGTTATATACTTATATTGTAGGCAAGCTTAGCATTTGTTTTTGTTTATTTTCCATTCGGAATAAACTAGGTTTGATCCACCTATTTCTTGTCTGTGTACTTGTATTAGGAATATTTACATCATTTGAATCCGGCACATCATTAAATTAATTTTATTGCTGTATTTTTGAACAATTTCCATAATTTCTTCCCTATCTCCAGATTTGTACATTTCTGATTCATCACTACTTGTTAAATAAGGATGGAAGTCTGGATTAGCAACATTGTCATTAACTTAGAATGATTCTGTATTGTCATATTCTGAGTACTCTGCATCCCAGATATGACCTTTCAACCCACATCCAGGAGCCTATTTGTGTCTTTAAGCAAGAACAGTAAATTTTCAGGCATTTTATAGTAATGTATAAATGTGTTAGTAATAGTATTAAATCAGAAAGTAAAGTTAAATTAATCTTGAAATTCCAGAGAGTTTGGTATCATTTTCTAAAATTATTTTAATTTTATGTTTAGATATTATTATAAAAAAAAAGGCTGAAACCCTTCAACCTACCCTTCTTATTCAAGGTTAGATATAAATGTATTTGTAGCATAGTTAAATATGAAATGAAGTTGTAAAATTCTGTGTTGGTGGCTCAAAAGTGCTATCCCAAATCTAAAGGCATAAATGAAGTCATAACTCTACATTACCAAATAAATAATGTCATAAAATGCAGTGCAAAGATTTATTTTAATTAAGGTAGAGTTACTAAAGCTTATCGTTAAGATAAATTTACATGTTTGACCTGTTTTTTATATTTATTAGCAATTGAAGTATGTTGTGTGTTTGTAACAAGGCTTACAGTAAACCTACCATGACTTAATATTTTATTTATCACTAGGCCTACGCAAATTTATCAAATTAAATCTTATTAGCTAAATACATAAAACACATATCATAAAAACAAAATCAGCTTATAATAATACTAATTTTGGTTACATTCATTTTAATTGTAGTAAGGAGAAATATAAAATTTATAATATAAGAAATTTAAGTACTTGGATGGAACAGCTAATTAGATTAATTGGTACAACTTCTTTGGAATGGAACAATATAAATTAAGAAACATAACATGAAGATAATTTATTCAAAGAAAAACTATTATATCAAGAAATTAACTCTATTAAAACAGGAATAATAATATTTCTAAGAAATCATCATAGAAATTGTTAAGTGATAAAGTTTAAAAATTAGTTTACATAAAACAATAAAAATGTAATTCTGTGCAAAACACAAATAAGCAGTAGCAGAATAAAGGATTAACTGATAAGCAATGAAACGAGTAAGTTAATAACTCTAATCTAGTCAATTTGTTAATATTATAATTAAAGACTCTACAAAATTTTGAATACCTGAGATAAATATACTAGGTTAGGAAGGTCATTACTTAACAAAATTAATAGGCAAACCAGTATGGCAACAATAATGAACTTATTAATTGAATGATTAATTATACTAGTAACTAGCTTAAAAATATGTTGACAAAAAGGAAATGTTCTGTAATATTTAAGATATTTACCCAATAACAGTAAACAAATGATTAATAGAAAGTTAAAAAGAGTGGACTAGGTTATTATTTGTGAAACTTGCACATGTAAAAAAAATAACAGTATAGATTCAACATGAAACATATTAAAATGAAAGTCAAGACATAACAAGCAACATAATTTCAACAAATAATAAATGAGTATAAGGATTTAATGTTAAAAACTTGTTATTCGAGTCAAATCGTTTCTAAAAAGGCTTGTGTTAACTATAAAGACAAGATTAATTGGAGATTTACTGTAAATAACAAATGTGTCATCCTGGTTATGCTTAATCAGTCATGATATGTTATAAATACATATATATTATATACATATAAGTTATTGATTGTTATGAAAGAAATATAACTAAAAAGAAAATGTTGTTGTTTTGAAAAGTTAGAATTAAAGTAACGTTCCTTATCTGGGTGACGACATGTTTCAGCAATTATGCCATCATCATGTCTGAGAGAAACCAATGCAAAAATAGTAAATATTCAAGTTATGATAAAGTAATGTTTAAAAATATTCCAAATCTGAAGGTAAGCTTGATAGTTTGGTTGTTTTTCCTAATAATTAAATTTATATATTAAATTTTTCGTTCTCTAATTTTACCTTTACAACTTTTACAGTTTTTTTTGTTAATGTCTCTGTGTATTTTCAAATCATAGTTTAATTTTTTTAATCTTTTTGTTTGTTACTTGTCATAGCTTGAATATTTACTATTTTTGCATTGGTTTCTCACAAACCTGATGATGGTGTAATCGCCGAAACATGTTGTCACCCAGCCAAGAGTTGCAACAGATTTTATAAGGAAAGGAATTAAAACCACACAGATAAGGAACGTTACTTTGATTCAAACTTTTATTTTTGGTTATACTTCTTTCATAACAACCAATAACTTATATGTATATAATATATATGTATTTATAAAATATCATAACTGATTAAGCATAACCTGGATGATACATCTGTTATTTCCAGTAAATCTCCAATTAATCTTGTCTTGATAGTTAACACAAGCATTTTTAGAAACCATTTGAATCGAATAACAAGTTTTTAACATTAAATCCTTATACTCATTTATTAATTTTGTGAAATTGTGTTACTTGTTATGTCTTAACTCTCATATTAATATGTTTCATATTGAATTTTTACTGTTGATTGTTTTTTACATGTGTAAGTTTCACAAATAATAACCTAGTCAACTATTTTAACTTTCTATCAATCATCTTTTTACTGTTATTGGTTAAATATCTTAGATACTCGTATTACAGAATTTGTCTTCTTTGTCAGCATATTTTTAAGCTGGTTACTTGTATAATTAATCATTCAATTAATAAGTATAATATTGTTGTCATACTGGTTTGCATATTAATTTTGTTAAGTAATGACCTTCATTAACCTGGTATCGTTATCTCAGGTATTCAAAATTTTGTAGTCTTTAGTTATAATATTAATAACTATAATCAAGTCAATTTGCTAATTTACATTTTCCATTGCTTATCAGTTAATCCTCTATTCTGCTACTGCTTAGTAGTGTTTCGCACATAATTATTTTTTTATTCGTTTTAGGCAAATTAATTTTTGAACTTTATCACTTAACAATCTTTATGATGATTTTTTAGAAATGTTATTATGCCTGTTTTAATAGAGTTAATTTCTTGATATAATAGTTTCTCTTTGAATAAATTATCTTCATGTTCTGTTTCTTAATATATATTGTTCAATTTGACCAAAGAAGTTGTACCAATTAATCTAATTAGCTGTTCCATCCAAGTACCTATGTTCCTTATATTATAGAAAAATTATGATAATAAGCTGACTATGCACTTTCAAAATTAGGCAGTAAACACGACCCGGTGGAATTTATTTTTGTACTTAGTCACTTTTACTTAATTAATTGTGAAACTATATAGAGGGGTAATTGATTAGGTCCCATTTAGAAGATGTCTCACCTTATAGTCATGCATAATCATTACCATTCAAAGTTATCAAATGTCTTACTATTGTATTATTTTTTTAATATATAGTTAACAACCTTCAGAAGTCATGTGAAGCAGTGTCTAGCTATTTACTTTTCTTCCCAAATGATGAAACAATGTTGAGCAACAAGAAATTTTACCTTAAAATGCCCGAAGTGAAGATGGAGTATTTTAATCCAAGAAAGGTATTACTTTTACTTAGTAACACATTATAATTGAAATAAGATTGCCATAAATGTTTTTCCTAAATAAGATGTATGTTTCTGATTAATATTTACTGACATTTTGTTTGATTGGCTGGTAAAAAAAAAGTAAAAAACTGAGAAAAAATCTTATTACAAAACTTATATAATTTTCCACATAGTCACAACCCAATTTCAGGCACTTGTCATACCATGGCACCAGCTTTGCTATGACTCGTCAAGCAATAGCAGCTCTAGGATACCCAGCTAGTTGTTGACTCCATCCATGAGCTCCTTGTTGGATTCGAAACGCAGGGTATACTGCCAGATCTTCATAAATATGAAGAAATGGTAATTCCTTGGCGCCAAATCCTTGCTGTAAGGGTGTGAGGTGGTCTAAAATCTCCCAGTTTACCTGCTAGAGCAGAGGTCTCCAACCTTTTTGTACCTTAGAGCACATTCAAAACTAACGGTAGTGCGGTGGGCACCAATTACTTTTTCAAGACAAATTTACTAACTTCCACCAGGCTCAATGGTCAGCCTCAACGCCATACACACGGTCGGTCAGCTGCCATGTTAAGTTTCCAACAGTGATTGTGACGTTACATGTATCAAAGTATAGTTGTGGGTAATACTCAAGGCCGTAACCATGGGAAGGGGGGTTCAACCCCCTCCAAGTTGACAAAAATTAAATTTAAAAAAATACTGCTTTATTTACAGTTTTAACAAGACCAAAATAAAAACACTTAAGGAACTATTTTACTACTCGCCACCATTTTGGTGCTCGGGTACATTTTTAAAATATATATTTATTCTGTGTTTTTTCAGGTAACAAAGCTTGGTAGACCCATGCCAAGATATTTATAAAGGAAATATGAAGTATTAGCCTGGTATTAGTGAGTGTTAAGAGAATTATGCCGAACGGGTAGTAAGACGCGGTGCTAAATATTATTATTATTAAGAGAATTATGAAAGGGGGTTAGGTCTTTGAGATTAGGAAAAAATCAAAACCACTCAGCTTGAAACTACGGTGGCTCCGAGTAAAAGTGCACTTTGTAAATGAGCTGGAAAATAAAGAGGAATAGGAGGGAGGGGTTGGAAAGAGGAGGGCTTTCAATCACCCACTTCTTGAGAACAGCATACCTGGAGATAAGCATAAACCTGATTTTTGTCAGAAAGGTGACAGATAAGATATTATTAGTCAAGAACATTTCATCTGTGATCAAAAAGTGGCGGGCAGATGCAAAATGCTCAGCGGGCGCCATGACGCCTGCGGTTATAGAGTTGGGAACCCTTGTGCTAGAGTAAAGATTTAGCGCGAATTGCATGTGGGGCTGTGCGTTTTTGTGCAGGGGTGTAATGCCTTGGAGAGCATTCTGCACATTTTGTTTTGGATCGATTTTTGAAGTTTCTTTAGCATTTCACAATAAATCTCTTATGCTATTGTGAAATGCTGAAAAAGCTTCTGAGGTTGATCTAAAACAACAGGCACGGAATGCTCACCAAGGGCATTGTTCTCCTGCAGAATAAATTGCAGCCCCACAGTGTGTCTCACACAAAGGCTTTACTTGAGTAGTTACACTGGGAGATCCTAGACTACCCCACCCCTAGTCTGGGTTGGGTTACAACCCAGACTTGGCGCCAAGAAATTACCATCTATTCATACATATGAAGGTCTGGCTGGCAACCCAGTGCTTCAAAACCAATCAGGAGCTTATGGATGGAGTCAAAAATTGGCTGGATACCCTGGTGGCACCATTTCTTGATGAGGGATTGCAAAAGCTGATGCCATGGTATGACAAGTGTCTGAATTCGGATGACGGCTATGTGGAAAAATAATGCAGCTATTTATATAAGTTTTGTAAGTAATAAGATATTTGTCTTTATTTTTTACTTGTTTTGCCAGCCAATCGGAGGATGATTTTGGAATAGCCTTAGTACAAGCTGAGCTATGTTGAAACCATGTAAGGTAATCTTTCTAAGGGTAAACGAAAAGTACATACTGCACAACTATTATGTGAGTAGACAGCTAGCCCTTCCATTGGTGAAAAGATTGTCTCTTTTTTTTAATGTTGCATTTTTTTTTCTATTCCTGTACGTATATGGTGTTTTTGTGTAAACTTGAATGAATTAGAGGCTTACATTTCCCTTAGGGCGAGATCTCACAATTGGATAAAATGTCTTTAAATATATTTTTGTTAATTTGTTGTAGTGAACTTAAAGTAATTTGCTTTGCCTATAATAATATAATAGTGCTTGGATGTTATGTTAAAATATTATTTCCCTCTGCTAGAGATATTAATTTACAAAACTAGGTGAAGGCAAATGATCTAGTAAATAATAACAATTAGAATTATTACTCTTACAGGTTCTAGCACCTAAGAGTCAGATTTATTTAAGTTTACTAAAGGCTCCTTGATGGCTTAGTCAAAAACGAATATCAAGTAGTAGAGAAAATTTGCACCTTCATTAGCATGGAAAGTAAATGTAGACCACACATTTATAAATCACAGTACTACCAAATAAGATGTAATTTTTTTTAAAAATGAAACCCCAGTTTTGTATAGCCTCAAATATTATTATTATTATTATTAGCCCCGTGTCTTACTACCCGCTCAGGTTGTACGCACTTACGCTAATGTGTGATGGTAGGATGATTGTGAGATGAAATGAAGGACTCACAGTTTAACGTGGAATCCGAACCATGGTGGAGGCTTGGCATTCCCTATAGCCTCAAATAAAATTCAAAACTAGATCAAAGCCAGATGGGAACTATCTACCTCAAGCTATACCTTTTTCATATTGTCTTAGGAAAAGCTTATTAAAATTTTGACTTATAATAAGTGGAGCTGAAATTACCTTTTCCTTTTCAGGAAGCGATTAATTACATAAAACGTCAACAATATGAAGAAGCACTTCTCAAATATATTGAAAAGGAATTTACTTTTGAAGATGCCAGCGATAATGAAGTTAGCCCCTCTGATTCCATGAAGGTAACTTATTTTATTTCATACTATCCAGCCAAAGTGTTTTATGTTAGTGTTTTAAAATATGCTATAACATATTGTTAAAATTCAATAATTTTGGAAACCCTTCTCATTCCATTGTGTATAAATTAAATAGTTTATTTACAAATTCCTTTACTAGAGGATTTGCAACTAGTGATTGTCTTCTATATTAGTAGAATGGTGAACACCGGCTTAACTGACTAGCCAATACAGCTTTGTTCATCGACTTCTTTACTTGCGACTATGGGAAAAGGAAGTTGTAGAGTGATTTAGTGATTTTTAGCTTTTGCCAACATTAAACACTGTTAATCAGCCCTTTTGAGGCTTAATTAAGTGGTTTTATAAGTATAATAATTGGTTTGATTTACATAGTTGAAAAAATTCTTTTTTTAGATTTTTGTTTTAAATTAGTAAAAATATTGAAAATTATGTTTAATTTTATTAATCCATTGCAATAAATATGGTTTAAAATTAATTTATCATATTTGAGAATTTGAGCTCATATGATCGATAGTGGCTCTAGCCTAGAAATATAAGCAGTTCAAAATTATATGTAACCTCTTTTGATCATGACAATGGAAACATGATGGCCTCATGTCTGAGCTACTGTGCAGCTACTCTAAATTAACTCCTTAAATCCAGGTTAGCGACACTATTCAGCCATAGCATGGTCTCACAGTTACTCGTAACATATTTATATATATATATATATATATATATAAACACACACACTCACTAAATCTTTATAATATGATTAATGCTATGTGTTGATTCAATTAACTACTATTCTAGCTTTTTCAATAAAGATAGGGTACTTTAGTGACCTTTTGGCATTGTATTAAGATCTAATTATATAAATTTAATTTTTCACCACAAAAGCAACATTACATATTGAAGTTGTAAAATGTATCTTATTTCCAAATCCTTGATGATGAAATAAACTTTCAAGGTTAATCACTCAGTATGAACCTAGTGTAATCTGGGGGATACACAACCTTCTTTGTCCATAAAATATTTCTTAAGTTTGTGCCTTGTAAGGCAGCCGCCTTAGTGAGAAAGTATAAATCACTGTCAGGCCACACAACTTAAAATACAATGGTATGCGTCATTTTATGAAACTACTCCTCTAGTCTGTCTAAGCTTATTCTTCCTTTTGCCCTTCACCTACACCCATTCTTTGTCATGTCAATAAGAAAGAGTAGAAAGAAAACTACAAAAGTCTTATCTCAAGGTAAAGAGGAAAGCTCACTGCTAGTTTTTAAATATCTTAAAATTTTTAGTTCTGAGCTTATTAAAAAGATACTGTATTTGTTAGAGGAAGGCTAAATCTAGAGTCCTTTTTCATCAAGCGTAGTCTTATAGCTCCACAAATATGCTTAAAACGGTGTTTAAAATGAGCTAATGTCACATTTTCACATTAAAAAAAACTCAAACTCTAAGGGTGCAAAGGAAAAAGAATCCTGTTTGAATCTTTCAAATTTATTTCAGCATGAGCCATATTTTAAAATAATGCATCATAGGTTATTCCATTGGATGTGAACATCTGCCCGGTGATTTCTCGCTTAATGAGGCGGCCTCCTAAACTCTACTAAAAAATCAATCCTTGACACTACTAAGCATACCAAACTATGTTATTTAAAAATAATCATATATTAAAAATTATCAACCAAATAGTTTAACCTTACATAAGCTAAAATGAAAGCCACCATATTTGCACGATGAGCCTTCAGCCATCTCCCGGTCACATCTGAATAGTCCATACAGTGAGCTCTTTATACAATATAACAGGAGGAAAAAATGCTCACCACTTGCAATTGACAAAAATATGATGCTATGTTTTGTTGTATACTATAGACTGAGGGAACCAAGCTGAATATTTGCTTTAATGTTTGTGTGGTGCAAACATGTCCGTTTACATTCTTCCAAAGCACATTAACCAAAATTCAAGTAGGCTACATTATCATATCTGTTAGCTTTAGATTAAGACAATATTAACCATTCTGTTAAAAGCTCAGTAAAACATTTAAAATACAGTGGCTTTAATAATGGACTTTATGTAAACGTCTTATGACTTTTCAATAATTTAGTTTATAGGCCTAAAGAAACAATTACTATACACAATATTATTTAAGAAGACAGGATAAGGTAGGTAAATTTTAAATTAATGAGCAAGAATTACCCGAATGGGTATTAAGATGCACTGCTAAAAAAAAGCACTTTTAAGTATGTATGAAAGATTTCGACCTTAGCTCATTCGGTAACCTTCTTTTTAAGGCTCCACAATTTGGCATATAGAAGGACTAAACATAAATCATTGTAAGCATTGGAATCAATAGGGTTGGTATCTATCACCCAGTCATTAACTCATGGTGTCACCCCCGTGGACCTCATGGACAACATTATTAGTAACTGAGCAAAAGCCTTTTTTTGATTTTTCTCCTTCTTTTCCTTTACTCTTTGATCGGTAGTCGGTATAGCTCGCATGCGAGCTCATGCCATGAAGTTCTTTCTTTAATTACTAACTCATTCTCAAAAAGGTTATTGATTTAGGTTCACAAATACTAATTATCACAATATTGTAACAAAAATACCAGAATATTTGACAAAATCAGTGACTGTGCATAAAAATACAAGCTGCAATGAAAACAAGTTCTTATAACTTGTGCAAACAAAACAATGTGATCTGAAGTGTCATTGTAATAGGGTAATAATGATTGCTCTGACTGTAGCACATGAGCAGTATAAATTACAAAAGGCAAAGTATCATTGAATTTTAGCCATATAGGTATATTAATACAGTACATGTAAGCTGGTCTTATGAAAAATGTTTTTGTTGTTATAGCCAACTAGAGGGATATTATTTTTAAATAATAAATTTCTTTTGAAACACTGCACACATTTTTTTATATATAAACATTCATATATATGTATATGTAGGGAGGGTGGTCCAAAAAAAGTTAAAGCTATAAATTTGTTTCTCCTCAAGGCGGATCTTGTTCCTTACACAAAATGGTTAAGCCCTGCAAAATTTCTGGTCTTTCGGACTATATTTAGGGGTAGCGAGCATATTCAACTTTGTGAATATGTTTGAAAATAAAAGCAAATTTATGAAAAATCGTGTTTATTTACTTCACAAATTGGACAAACACAAATTTTCATCGTCAATAACATTATATTCATTAGATCAGTTTCAGTTTCAACACAACACTTCTCGATCACTTTTGAAACAAGGCACCCTTGGCATTGTTAGGGTGTGCCTTTCTATGGAGTTCCACCAGGCGCAGAAGGTACTGCTTCTGGGTCTCATCTTTTGTTAAACTCTGATTATAGTGCTGTATCAGGTTGACTCTTCTCTCGGCGCAGTCGTTTACCACCTTCATTTGTGCATCTTTCTCCTGGAGCAGCTTGCAGGTTGCATTCTCTGGCCACTGACTGGGTTCCTTGAGCAAGAAGCTCTCTGCTGCCACTTTCTTGCCATTGTCCAAGAGAGCATCAAAGGTGTTTGCCGTTTTCTCTGAGATATTGGAATCTAGGGTGCTGATAGTAAAAACAACTTCCCATCCAGCCGTTTAATTCCCTTGGCTTTGGCCAGCAGGAGCAGATTTTTCTGCATTCTGGATTTCATTTCAACGTCGAGGTCTTTGTTGGACATTGCTATCCCGAGAAATTCTTCCGCTAAGTACCAGAGATGTTGCTTGAAAGCCTTGAGAGCCACATCGGCCACTGGTCGGTCCAGGAACTCAGTTGGTGCAATGAGGAAGGCTCGGTCATTCCACAGAGCCTCTGCAGCAAGAGGAGTTTTGTGCCAATACTTGGCATACATGAGTGCTACGAACTGACAGATGCTTTGAGGCCTTTCTGTTCATGAGAGGTAAGTTTAATTTGATCCCTAGAGAGGTAGATTTTTAGGGAATAAATGGCCTTGGCCATCCATCTGGCATGATGAAGAGCTCCAGGTTTTCTGAAGCCGATGTGTTTATTCAGAACCCCTTCGGGAAAATCCAGGCTCAAATGCTACAGCTCAGTGTAGTCGTCTCTCAGAAACCCTCCTTTTTCGAGAGCAGTGGAGTAGAAACTAATCATTTCATCACGCAGATCACCAAGGGCATCAGTGAAGATATCGTTAGAGGCCTCTGCAAACTTTGTTTGGTCTTGTATCTATTGAGTCTTGAAACATTTGAAGAGAGGAATATCTGGTTTAGAAGTGCCACTAAGGGTTTATTTGAAGACGTCAGCTAAAACAACTTTGTACACGTGATGGCGACATGCCATCCCCTGTAAAGGATGATCGATATATCTTTCAATAACCACACATGCCCNGAGTCCAATGTTTGATGCTGTGGTGTCGAAAATTAGCTCACGCAGCTGATTCCTTAGGCCCCATTTGTCAAGTGTCTTGATGCGCACATCGGCTTGAGGTTGACCAGTCCCGCTAGGGATTATAGGTACTCCGAGAAACTTCTCAAGTCCCCCACTGGATATTACGATGGCTATGCGATCAACTTTTTCTTTCCCATTGGCTATGTCTGGCAGAAGTTTGCCGTCGCAGTGCAGAAGGAAGGGAGCATTCATAGAAAACCTGGCCATAACTTCTTTTGCAGCCGCCTCTTTATAGAATCTTCGCGATCGTCAGATAGTGCTCCGTGAGAAAGGAGTACTGTGCAGATGGTGTCTAAGAGCTTGGGCTGTTGCCGCAATGATGAACGTAGCCTTTTTGTTGTTGTTGACTCGGTCAAGTGACATCGCCACATCCTGTGTGAGTAGTTTCTTGATCCGTTTCGTTTTCGGAATTATTCTATGAATGATGAATGTACTAGTGAAAGTCACACGAGGCTACACCCCCTCATTTTGGCTGAATTGTTAACGTATTTCAGTCAAATAAACAAGGGCAAGCTTGAGGAAGAACGAACTTTTGTAAAATAATTTGTAGGCCCTTTTTTGGACCACCCTTTAAGTATATTTGTATGCATATAAATGTATGTGACATCAACAGTTGTTGAATATCTGTCAAGGGTGTCCTGGAATTTAATAACAACTTTGTCTCGTCATTTAAAAAGTTTGTCATTAATGCTGCTATGCTCATGAAATATAGTCAACAACTGTTGATATCAGCATGTGTAGAAAATTAAACTTAATGTTTTTACTGAATCAATACTTTATTTTTTTTAGCCAAAAAAAGTTTGAATATAAAAATTGCAAACACACCAGACTTTTCTCGCATTCCCTACAATACTATTTTAAACATGTAAGCCACTGTAGATCTTAAAAAAAACGTTTTTAATATTGTACTATTTTAAACACGATTAATATTATAATACACAATAAGAAATATTTGTATTGGTGCATTTAAAAATGAGTGTTATTAATGACAATCTAAATAATGGGAGTGGTTAATAAGAAGTGAAGCTGCATTATAATGGAGAGAGGAAAGGAAAAACATCCCTTGTGCACTCAGCTTATATTTGAACTCCCTAACTTGCATGCAGAAGATGACAAAATTCAAATCTATTAACTTTTCGCCCATGTCAGAAATAAAACAAAACACTCTTAAATCACAAGGCAGACACACACAACTAACGGAGAGAGAGTATTAATATCAATGTTTGTCTAAAATATAATTTAAAAAACACTTAAAATCTCCAATTTTTTCTGATAAATAAAATGACTGTAAACTTATTATTTAGTTAATATAGTAAAATATTTTGAACTTATTTATCATAATATAATAGTCAGTGCCTTTAGTAACATATCAATTACATTAAATATATCATACACTTATGTAGCTTTAAAATATTTCAATAAAATAGCATACAATGTACAATTACCACATTAAGCGTGTATATGTTTAAGATATAAATATATACTCAAAAGTTTCTTTCAATCATAATTGTGTGCAGACGATAGCTCAAAAATGTCGTCAACAGATGTATGTATAATTATCACACAAAGGTCATCGAGGCCATTTCATTAAACCGGGAGTCCTCAAACTATGGCCCGAAAAATGGGTTTAATTGACCTGCAGACGCTTTGACAAAAAAATAAATAAACTGAAATGATGATGCTCCTGTATGGAGTACAAAAAATACTTACATACATATCATCATAAGTGGCCAGCGGCAATATTGGAAACATGTAATCACAACAACTATACTTTGGTGTACAGTTCCTCAGTGTTTGCTAGTCTCATTTCATAAGTTTCATAAAGTGTTTGTTGAGCAGAGCAGATGAGGAAAATCTACAATTTGGGGAGGGAGGGAGTAGTTATGTTGGTTACACACCTTTACTTTCAAAAGAAAGCTCTGCTCTTAGTATGTATTAGGGATTATCGCTGGACATCCACAAGGGCCTTTGCTCCCGCAACCCACCCTTTGATTAGGCCCCTCATGCACGCCTCATAATAAGAACTGGCCCTGCATACAGAGCTGTCTATGCCAGCAAAAGCTTTGTGGAGACTACAGCACTATTCAGGTACCCTTAAGAGTCGACTGATGTCAGAATGAAATATGAATAACAAATAGCTATATCAAGAAAACACGAGTGAATTATTATTGCAACAAAGTCAGAAAGCTTTGGTCATGACTGTTGTAAGGCGCAGTGCACAGCGACATCAATAATCTATCGATGTGTGTTGCAGTAACATTTAGCTATTGTTTATTTTAATCTTATATTCATATTCTGTGGCTGCATCAAAGTTCATATATTTATAACATATATTATACCTGGTCTCAGTGATCACTAAATATGTCAGTGTCAAAGAAAAGGAAAGTGGATAGCGAATGCCAGATTGTCAATGAGCTATGCTCAACATATTATTTCTTCATTATTATTTGTAAAGCATGTGTAGTAGTTTTCCAGGAGTACAACTTTAAAATACATTATATTTTCAAACACCATGAGAATTTAATCAATATTCAAAGAAAGTCACTTGAGAAATCAGTACAAGAAATCAAAGAGAGTTTGGTGAATCAAAAAAATATTTTAAAAAAGTGTAGCAATCAAAACATTGCTGCTCATAAAGCCAGTTGCTGTGTTGATAAAATAATCGCCAAAGAAGGTACACCATTTACTGTTAGCGAATTTATTTTTAAAAATGTGTTATAGCTGAAGAGGTATGTCCAGATAAAATAAAAACATTTTTTAGTGTGCGCCTATCTTCACGCAAGATGAGGATTTAGGATCAGATGTGTGTTTGCAGAGGTGGGTAATTTGACTAATATTTACTCAATTGATGAAAGCAAAGATGTGAGCCATACTGCTCAGTTACTGATTTTCATTCATGGAATTCATCCAAACTTTTGAGTTAACCGAAGAACTTAAAGTATTGAAGAGTCTAAAAGGCACCATCACAGGTGAAAATGCATTTTTTAGTGTATAAAAAATTTATTAACTAGATTTTAATTTGGAAATGCTTACTTGCGTTACTATAGATGGTGTAAAAATATATGGCTGGTTCTAATATTGGATTAATCAGATGCATTAACAAATTATCTAAAAGTAAAATTATCCATAAACCAATGCAGTTATATCGCAATATCATCAACAGTCATTAAGTGGTACAGAGTTCCTATGCGTCCTGGAAAACCTGGAATTTTAAAATATTTCTTCCAGGTCTCGAAATGTTATGGAATTTCTCATTATTCCAATCTTTTCTTGAAATGTTCTAGGTTGTCCTGGAAATTACTTTGACATTTTTAATACATAGGCCTATACATACATAATCACACCATTCCCCTATGGGGTAGGCAAGAAACTGTGCATATAGCTCAAAAAACAACTTCGTACTTAATCCATCATCACTAACTTTCTACACACTTCCCTATCCTTGCATACTCCCTTCGCTTCAACAATATCCATACACTGAGTCATACATACTCTTTTATTCTTAAAACTCTTAATGTCGCTCTTTTTTACACACATGTATACAACATTTAGCCACATTTTACATGGCCAACCCCTTCCTTTTGATCCACAAACTCTACCTTCATATTTGTTTCTTCATTAGATAAACACTCATCCTCTGAACATGCCCAAACTAACATAAGATGCTTTCTTCTTTCACATTGACCTATTGGATTCCATTAATAAATGCACTCCTTCAGCACCCATTCATTACTGACTCTGTCCATACAAGTTTTTCCACATATATTTCTTAGATATCTCACACCATTCGCATTTACCTTGCTCTTGTGTTTTGACTGACAAACCCATGCTTCACATCCATAAACAATGTTGGTGTGAACACACTTTTATATACTGCAATCTTTGACCAATTTGATAGTACTTCATTATTTGCAATAGTCCACATACATACAACTACTCTTCGAGATGCATTCACTCATCTGTCGATTTCAGCATCTATCCTTCCATTTTTCAGAACATTCTGTTCAGATACACAAAATCATTCACTTGTTCTAACAGTTATCCATTTATACTAAGTTGACAATAAATTCCTGATCTGTCCTTATCAAAAAACCAATACCATAGTTTTTGAGACATTTATAAGAAGATCCATTCTATCTGTCACCACACTCAAACGATTTAATGCATTCTGCAAGTCACTTTCTTTATAACCCATAAATATGTGATCATCTGCATAGAACAGCACTCTCACATTCACATTGTCCAACTGTACACCAACCATGTCCTCACAAGCATCCCTCATACACTTACTTATCTATTAATACAGTAAATAACCATGAAGACATAAAACACACTTTACTTCCATCATACACCGCCTTAATTGCATTTACTAGCCATGCATCCACACCATACTCCTATTCATCCGAGTGTATGTTTTTTTAAACATTATAATAAATTATTATTGTAAAAATTAGATAACCTTTACTAACTTATTTATTCGATTATATGACACACATTTTTTCCTCATTCTAAAGTCTCTAAAAATGGGTTGCGTCTTAGAATTGATGGTGTCCTATTATCACGTTCTTTTTACCAATGCTCTCATGGCTCAGAAGACAATATGCTATAAGATAGTTAAAATAAAGGATATACTATAAGATAGTGAAGATAAAGATAGCTCAGAAGAATCAGACTGATACTGATCTGAAGGGAGTGAAAATATCATATCTACTGATAAAAAATATACTAATGTTGTTAGTATATTTAATTCTATAATTACAATATTTCTTGTAAATAAGGTATTTTAGCTTTTTATTTTTATTTATTTTCTTAGAATCAAAGCTCTTATCTCTTGGTGCGTCTGAAAAATTAAGGTGTGTCTTACAATGTATGGGTCTTGGAATCAAAGAAATATGTTATATTTGTACCTAAGAAATAAAAAGTAGTTGAAACATAATTAATATAATGATTATTTGGAAGTGATTTATTTATTTGTGATATTTAACATACACTTTCTAAACTGATTGATTATATCTGCACACAACTTATATATAGAACAGACACAACATCCAGCCCCTGACCTTTAAACTCATCACCGTGAAAGGGGAAACTCACATTTCACACATGATTATTTGCAAGTGAGCTTATGTTATATTTTAATTATTTATGTAACTCATTGTGTCATGGAATACATTAAAAAAAATAACAAAGGGTGTGGAAAGGTACAGGCTTAGGGGAG
>CABFOW010001829.1:56457-89555 GCA_902141385.1 Timema californicum
TATATATATTCAAATAAAAGAAACTATGTTCTGATGTGTGTTTTGCCAAGATTACTTTTTACACTTGTCCTGGAGGAATTGTAGAAAATCCTTAGAAAAAATTTCATGATTTTGTGTAGGAACCCTGGTGGTAAGTTTGTTGTCAGTCCTTTCTACAATAAATTATATAAGAAAATATGAATTAAATAAGTCTTTTGTTAATTTAAAGGGTTTATGGGAAAAATTTAATCGGACAGTGGTGATTTGTTGTGCATTGGTGAAGTATGATGACTAAGTCAGCAAGGTGTTGAAACATTTTTCTGGGCTTCAAGATGAGGTTGATATATTTATGATGAAAAAGTTGAAATCCATACCAGAAATTTATTAACACGATTGATTTTGGGATCCTGCATTTTTATCAAATATAACTCAACAACTCTATTGTCGCACTCTAAAACTACAATAAAATGAAAGATTTTTGCATGAACACTTGATCTTAAGTCATTTAAAATGAAACTAGAAATTTTCAATTAACATTTACAGCAAAATAATTTCTCCCATTTTTTATGTTGTCATCATTTATGGAAAATTATTTCACTAGGTTAATTTTCCTTTTAATCATTATGACAAATATATCTTGTTACAAAATGCACTAAATGACCGCTATATTGATTTTTATAAAAATAAAAAATCCTTTATTCTGTTTCAAAACCCATTCGATTAGTTCTTGATGATGTTGATACAAACATGCAGTTGGAATAGAAAAGAAAAATATGCAATTAGATAATACGCTGAAATCATTATTTAAAAATGAAAACTTAATTAAGCTCTATTCTTTGTTACCAATCTGAAGAATTTGGCAAGGAAAATGAGTTGAACTATTTTTTCATCCAGTTATATTTGTGCATTTGTGAGAGATCATTCTCCAGAATGAAGCATATTAAATCAAAAAATTTCTCAAGTTTAACTGATGACTCCCTGAAAGATATTTAAAACTTGTTTCAAATTTGACACAAAATATTGAAAAGATTATTAAGACATCAAGAAAGCACGCACATTGCTTCTAGTATCTAGTTGTTTTTTTAATGTTTGGTCCCATCGGTTAGTATCCATTATTGAAGTACAGGTTTGGTCTTCAAGTTAATTTAATTTGTTTTAGAATGGAAAGCTAGGTTAATTTAGGTTGGATTAGTTTAATGTTATGTCTTAAAACAAATTTCATTTAAGCTTGTAGTAGATAGTACAATAACTTCCAGTTCCTGAAATGGGCAAGAGTTGACGCAATTTTTTCCCAGTTCATGAAATGGTCAATAGAAGAGGCTAGTTCATGAAAATGGGCATAAATTTGCCCAATTTGTGAAATTAGCAGTTTCACTATTTGGGTGTAAATATATTACCTAATTAATTGCAAAACTTATGTCCTTTATGATAAAGTTTTGTTCTTTGATTATCGAATAATTACATATCTTTACTTAATGATAATCTTATGTTTCACAACAATGGCTTGTGTTGATTTAGTTTACCTGTTTGATTGCAGGATGAGTCTTTTTGACTATTAAGGTTCACCATTCTCAGAAAAATCTAATCCCTGAAGGAAAAGGACAAGACTTAATTAAATATTTGTCTCTCTATCTAATGAGACTACCATATCAGCATTTTTGATTAAGTGTTTTCAGTGACCTAGCTCAAACATACAATTTGAAACTACAAACTAAGTGAAGAGATATCACATCTGTTAGGTGTTTCAACCAAGAGGAATATCTTACTTAGCATGTTGAACAAGGACAAATTATGCCCTGATATTTTCTGAAGATTATCATCTTTCTATAGCCTATTTTATTTCTTTTAGGGTTAAAATGTATAATTACTGTCTTTCTTTGATTCTAAGACGCACTTCACCCCCACCCCCATTTAAACAAACATCTCTATAAACAGTCTTAGAATTGATGTCGTCTTAGAAACACAGTTTGTTTTCGGCCAATGCTCTCGATGGCTCAGAAGACAATATGTTATAGGATAAGATAAACACGGTTCAGAAGAATCAGACTTAGAATGAGAATCAACCATGATATTGATTCAGATGAAGATATTGATGGCTCAAAAGATTCAGACTGATATTGATTCACAGGAAAGAGGTGAATAAATAAATATGTCACTATTGTTGTTGGCACATTGAATTTGTAATAAAAAATATTTCTTAGATAAAGGGTATTTAAGCATTTTTGTTCTCTTAAAAACAAAGCTTTTTTCCTGTTGGTGGTACTGAACAATTAAGATATGTCTTAGAATCTAAGAAATATGGTATGTACAAGTTTAATTTGTTGTATCATATATATAAAATTGCATTTAAGTTCACTCTCAAGGCTAATAACCTATCATTTAAAGCCACTGGTTCAAATATAATGCTAAAGGAAACATATGTTGATGTCTATTTACGCTGAAAAGATTAGACATTACATAAAATCCACCTACACTAGTAGTTGGACTTTAACTATACTCTGAAGGATTAAGTAGCAATGCTATTATAGTTGTTAACTACTATTATAGCCACATCTAGATATCATTATATAATGATTTTTATGTTTTCCTTTAAACTGTGAAGGGTATACTAATCTTTAAATTTTGTGGCAAGTTCTCAAGAGTTTTCGACAACCAAATTATAAACTTTTGAAATTGAGTATTGTTCTTGAATTGCCAAGCATGTCTAACTATACAATTTCAAATTATCGCCCCAACTTGAGTCGGAAACATTAAAAGTGTTGTGATATGTACTCTTGCACTCCTTATATAATCACTTTTATACTAAGATATTTGTTTTTCAAGTATAGCCATAAATTTGACATGTGGTTATTCAGACCCTTAAATTGAATGAAAATCAACTTTGAATTATGATTGAGAGCATCCCATGGAGAACTCAATGACAGAACCAAAGAAAAAATATACATAATCTTGTGATTTATTGATTTATTTGATAATAAATAAAAGGTATTTGTAATCTTACAAATAAAGGCATGAGTTTGAAGAAATGATAAATTTTGATTAAATCAAGTGCAATTAAATTAAACTGCCAATTTCAGTGGGGAAAAAGATAGATATCTAATTTTAAATTATTTACATTACTGTTTAAAAGTTGTGTTGCTATAGGATAAATCACTTTCTTAATAAACGAAAGTTGATCATAATTTTACTCTAGGAAAATGAATATATTCTCGATCAGAAACATAAGTTAAAAGGTATCATTTTTTTCATTGAAAATGAGGTTAGTGATATAATAAACTTTTTTTTTAAATATAATTTTGATGTCTTCTTGCAATTATTATAGTTATTGTTGATGTATTGAGTACAGTAGGTTCCCCTGATACAAACAATATGCATGACTTAGAATTGACTGTTTGGATTTATTTTAGTAGTTTATTGTGTTGGGGGGTGCAATATAATTTCTATTACTAATAGGGATTAAATCTAACATTATTATTATTATTATTATTATTATTATTATTATTATTATTAGCACCGCGTCTTACTACCCATTCGGGTTATACGCACTTACGCTAATGTGTAATGGTAGGGTGATTGTGAGATGAAATGAAGGACCTACAGTTTAACGTGGAATCCGAACCACGGTGGAGGCCTGGCATTCCCCACATTCACAATATGTCTTGTCAGAGGTGAAGGAAGGGTTTGGTAATCAGATAAATCTTTGCCGGGACCGAGGATTGAACCCCGGCCGCCAGCATAGAAGTCTGACACCTTACCCCTAGACCACCAGGTCACCTACAAATCTAACATTAAATATTTGATATGTTATGAGGATGTTAAGGCATTTCTAATGCACCAATCATTTTAGTCTCAAGTATAAATATAAAATAATAACAAAATTATTGTTATTTACTAAAATTTGATACAAAATAAATATTCAATTTGTACAAGTACAAAATTACAATTATCAATAGGTATAACCTAAAAATAAAATTATTCTCAGTATAATTTTCATAATGTACTTTACATAGTAAAATCCTATTTAATATTTTATTCAAACAATGTTAGTCTTGGATATTTTTAAACATTTTTTTATTTTATTTGAAGCTTTTCATTCAACCTAAAATTAAATAACATGGAATTTTGATAAAATATTATATATTTGTGATTTGAAATTAATTTTTTAAACACTTTTTAAGGAAGTGGTATTTAAAATGTAAAATAACTCTGAATAGTGAATATTACTAACTTTGATACATTGCCTTTGTTACGAGACAGTTTGTCAAAGTGTTGGTCCTTCAAAGGTCACATTTCTGGGTGACTGCGTTTGAATACTTGATATTTTTTTTTATTTATTGCTGTTTTAAGATTACCAAATTAATTACATATTATTGAAATTTTTCTATTATATCGAGAAAGTACTAATGTAAAAAGTATGTGTGTGCTGTTGATAGCTTTTAAATTATTGAATGGCGCAGCTAACATTATGAAGAAGGGAAGACTAAAATGTTAGTTAAAATTGTCTTGCCTATTATATCTTATATTAGCTCTAGCCGATGCTTTAGTAATATTATATTAATCACTAATTTGTATTTACACAACCTGTCAGATTTATAATGGCACACTAAACAATACATATTTATAACCTTTTCTCCTTTCATTTTAAAACTTAAGATAGAAACTAAACATCTTTTAAATAAATTGGGTGCACAAGTTACAGAAAACATTGTTTTATGAGTCAAAGTTAAAAATAAATAACAATAATTTTTAGAAAGCTCCCTAACAAGATTTCTCATGAAAATATAATTTAAAAAAATATTAGCTCTATTGTTTATTTCATCTGTAATGAATTGTTCTTTGTAAGTTAAATAGTATTTACTGAAAGCCTATGCAGGTAAACGTTTTTAAGTCATTCGGGAAATTACCGTTTTCTACCAAAACTTACCAAAACCCTTTTTGCGCTATACCCCTTGACAAGAGTTAAAATTTATACTGTTCAAAAAATATTGCATGTAAATTTAATAAACTAGCATTTAAAGGTTGAAGATATTTAGTTTATTATTATTTATGATGTAACTGTTTGTTTATATGTATAATACTATAATACTACGAGTAATACTAATTTATTATCTATCTATTCTATCTGTTGAGACTAGCTTCTTCTCGAGGTTAGTAGTGATACTCCCGGAGTTGGGAGAGAGGAGTTAGAATTGGAAAGGAGTGATGACAACTAGAAAAATATATATTTGCTAAAAAGTGAGGTGAGTCTCACTAGCAAAAAATATATAAATAAATCATATTTTCTCCTTGCAAGACAAATTTATGTAAGTTTATTCCTTCAGGAGTTATTTTTAAACTTACACTAGTATGCAAAATTTTGTTATTTATTTTTCTTAACTGTCCAATAGAAGGTTTTGGTGGAAGGGAGGGGAGACTTAAGTCTCATAGCCTACCCTGACACAACACCTCTGTTTATAACACACCTAGAAGATGACTAGTATACCTCCTATAGGTATAGTCTCATTCTTCAACCCATCTCTGGTGTCAAAGGTATCTAATATTTACAAAATATCTGTTTGCATATTTATTTATCAGAATGTAAAACAAAGTGTTAAAGATACCTTATCAAAGTTGCATGATTTTTCTTATACGCAAATATTTTGAAGTACAATAAAATATTCCATATGCGGGAAGAGTAAAAATATACATGGTTTCATCCTATTTGTTCCAAACCATTGGAGTCTCATCAATAAATTACAATTTATTTTAGGCTAGGGTTGTTAACAGTTTTTAGAATGTTGAAGGTCTGGTGCTCAAAATTCACACAAAGCATTGAACTACCCCTATACATTTTGACAAACTCATAAACAGAAACAACATAGTAAAATTAAATTAGGAAAATTTGAATACAACTTTAGAAAAGGATTGGAAGTCAAGTCAAATGCTTGGTATGCCTAATTTTCCTTCAGGACATTAATTTTACATTCGGTATACTTATTTGGTTTTGGTAGATCATATTTCCCTATTGAGAACTCAAAACAGGTTGGAAAATAGTGAGTTTTTATGTTTATCACTCAAGAAGTAACATGAAGTATGTATTGGAATAAATACAACTTTTGAAATGGATGTGTTTTAATGCTATAAGATGTGCTAAGCTTATCCCTCTCTTGGCTTTCTTTCCTACCATCATAGCCACGGCACAGTTTGTGAATGCATTCATCATTGTAGTTAACAAACCATTAATCTATAATCTATAAAGTGAGAAACTGTACAGAATCATGCCACTTTCTTTTACGTCCAATTGGTCATCATTTTACTTTCAGAACAAAATTAAGTTTGATTGAGGGGAATTCTTCCAATAATATGCAGAAAATATCAAGTTAAAACCAATACACGGCATCAGGAAAAGGTTTATTCCTCACCGTTCCCTAACCTCAGCAAGGAGATGAAAGACCTCCAAGCAGAGGAAGGGATAGGCTATGTGTCCCTGTCAGAGTGCCAGTATAAGTCTCAAGGGGTACCGATCATCCTCTGCAAGCCCTGGAACAATAAGCTCCGCTTCACATCCATACGGAACGGTGCCTATCTGCCCAAGCCGGCCGACGCACCACACATGTTTGTAAGCATACGCCCAACACCGACCATGGACATCGTAATAGCAGATTGGCTCAACGAGGGAATAATCCGCCGAAACGAGAAGATATGCGATGCCTTTCCCCTGTTCGCAATACCAAAAGCGAACAGGGAATTAGGATTACACAAGACCTAACTGTGTGGACGGCATATATCAATACGCTTAAATTTTCACTTCAATCAGCTGGAATGACGCTAAACAGCATCCCCAGGTGCCATAAGCTTTGGAAGATAGATCTGCAATCCAGGTTTTCCCAGATACCAATATCAACGGCACCTGGAGGTGTATTATCAAGGGCAAAAGTACTCGATGACCCGCCTCCCGATGGGGTACAGCTTGTCCCCCATCTATTCTACAAAGGATCAGTGAGGAGGCGATGAGGGCTGTGGAAGAGGTCCTTACCAACACCCGTGGAATCGTCTATTTAGACAATTACCTGTTTCACAGCCCTGAGGAAGAAGAACTGGAGCACGTGCAAGGACTCCTGGAATCACTAGGCTTAACAGTAAACCAGGCCAAGTCATCATCAAGAGCAATAACAGAAATAGTCTACTTGAGATTCCACGTCAATTCCAGCCTAACAACCCTGACATTGACAGAAGAGGCACATCAAAGAGCAGGCCTACTACTGAAACACGTCAAACATGCATCGGAGAAGGGACTACAAAGAATCGGCAGATACTTTGGGTGGATGGGCCACAGCCTCAAGTGGCCATCCTATGCGGTGGCCCGCAATTACCGGGTATGTCCGAAAGTAGCAGAGCTACTTCTAGGCTTACCACGTTGGATCACCAGCAATTGGGGCCCGCCAACAGCACCACCGGTGGACATCACATCAAACGCGACCCCCTGGTCCATGGCCGCCTACTGTCCGGAAGACAACTCGGCCATGGTCCAGAGGTTCAGAGAGCCGACAGAAATCAACGCAACGGAGATGGTCATGGCACTACTCGCACTGGATTGACAACATAAAAAAAACCAAGAGACACCCGACCAATCCGGATAGGAGTAGACAACTCTACTATATTCTACTGCCTTCCATCAGGGAAAAGCCTTATTCTATTGTGAGAAATGGCAAACTCAAATTCATCACACTTTTATGGCCGATTCACCACTTGTGGTGATTGGCGATGGGGTTGCCCAACCTGGATCTAAGGTGTCACTCTCGATCTTGTAAGTGGAGAGTAGGTCAGGATTTGAAACCTGGCCAGCTGTAATGAAATATTTTCCAAATTGTTATCCTCTCCCCTTCTAGGAAACTTTGAGTATATTTACTCTAAATTATACCTTCCTCAGCCCTGCCTCATTAGTGTAAATATGAGGATAGCTCAAACGAGTAGCAAGATGTTGTATGGGCCAAAAAAAAACTACCTTTATGACACAGTTAAAAATAGCTTGTATTTTAAAAGACATAAACAAAACAATGAGAGCTCATAGAGTTCATTAAGAAATATTGTTATTGACACAATTGAAACAAAACTAGCGTAGCCAAGAAATACATTTCTGGGATTTCTTGTAGGCCTCTGTGCTTCCTTCTTTCTCATTAGTTCATGTCTGGTGTTGGCTACCTATAGCGCATCCAACTCTTAAATTGCAGTGCCGGTGATTATGAACAATCACCATCTCTTTATAGAACATAGGTTTTATCATTTGCGTTATCTTTTTTCCACCCAGCAACATTGTCATTTTGAAACTCAAAAATGAACTTTTTTTTTAATGAAATATGCAAGCTATTCACTGGTAAAGCATAACTACCAAAAATGTTTTCTAAATGTGAAAATATACATTATATACCAGTTTCATGAGGTTCCAAAGATCATGTCATAAGTTTTGTTCCACAAAGTTCTAAATATATCATGTCATAAGTTTTGTTCCACAAAGTTCTAAATATATCATGTCATAAGTTTTGTTCCACAAAGTTCTAAATATATCACATCATAAGTTTTGTTCCAATTGAGTTTAAAATATGAACATTTTATGCAGGTTGTAGCTGTAGTCATGAACAATGCCTGTAAAGTATGGCATGGATATCTTTAACACAAATTTAAAAAATATATATAATACCTTTAAAATTTGAAGTAAAACATGATTATGTTTACATGTTAGAAACTTACTTTCTTTTGATTTTAGAAGGGTATATTATATTATATAAATTTCAATATTAGTTCATATTTGTTAAGTCTATGGGTCAATAACCCCCCCTCCCACACCCAACCCCAAGACAAATGGTGTTTTGAAGTGGCAGATTGTGTGTCCCCACGTCAACTCTGCCCAGCCTTAAAGAGTATGGAGCTTTTAAACTGGTTTGTGGCATTGAAGACTGTAGAGCAATGGTTCCCAACCTGGGAGGCCGCTGAAAAATCAGAAATAATGTTACCAATCCTATAAAAATTAAATATATTTAAAGTTGCTATATGATTAAAAAAAACAAAATCAGAATAAATACATACTGGAGCCCTCAGCCCTAACTAGCATACAGGAATATTCCAATGCTCATAACGGGGAGGGGGGGAGTTTATCTTGTGAGCTATAAGTGTAGTGTTGCAGTTATTATTTTGGTGTGGCCTAGATGGTGTTTTATTGTTTAAATCATCCTTGTTATCTAATGATAAACCATAAGCCTTTTCTAATCATTCCTATTTATAAAATATTAGAATTTATCATTTATTTTATACACAGTATTAATTTTATCATTTATCTATAATCTATTTGTAAACTGCAGGGTTAATTTTTCAACCTAGTTTCTACAGTAAGAACCACAGTAATCTGAACTCTCACACTTGTTCTGTTTTATATGTATGTATATAGTCATTTGTTGCATAGTAGTGAGCTGATATTAGGTTGGCAGTACTGTGTGTGTATAGTTTTTGTCTTTGTTTCATTGAGTGGTCAGTGCTATATCGTTAAATAAGAAATGCCCCGTAAACGCAAGCACAGGTCATTTAAACTTAAGAAAAAACTGAAAGTTTTGAAATTCTTTAAACCTCTTCTCAGAGTAGGTTCATAACTGTGTTGAGACAGTTTTGGACTTCAAAATGATTCTATCTAAAATGATGGCATCTCTCCAATAAAAATGTGCCCCTGGTTTTAAAGTAAACTGGGAAGGACTGTGTTAGCTTGTAGCAACATTATGACTGGTACCATGGCCATAGGGAGGTATTGGGAGTTATGGGTTTAACCCCCTCCCCCCCCATTCCCCCCGAAAATGTTTCGAACTTTAAATAACTTATAAAGGCATTCACTTTTCCAAAATTTACCAGGGAGGGACCACTCCATATAGGAGACTTTTTTTCTTTTCTTTTAAATCCGGTGACTATCACTCTAAATAGCTTTTATAGGTCTCTGATTAAAAGAAAAAAAACTGCAGACGGCCACTCCAAATAGCTTCTGTATGGATATAATTTAAAGAAAAATCCAAGTGGGGGCTACTCATAGCTTATAAAAACATTCAATTTTCAAAAATGTGTCAGGGGAAGACCACTTTCAATAGCATATAATGGCATTTGATTAAAATAAAATCCGGGTGAGGACCATTCCAAATTGCTTTTAAGGGTATCATATTTAAAAATAATTGTTGGTGAAATAGTTTGTAAGGCAGTGTTTCCCAAACAACTTTTTTGATTGCAACACTAAATATAGTTTCTCTGCATGGGGACCTCCAGGATCATAACATTTAGTTTATATTTTTTTATTATTTTCATAAAGTATTCATTAAATTAATTAAAATAACAAAAACCATATTATTTCAATAACGTTATAATCAAACAAAATGTAAAATTCAATTTTTAATGAAATGTGACTTTGTTACATTCTTCGGTAAGTGACCAAAAACGTTTGAGTCCTTAGTACAACACAAATCATTCTGAGGATCTTGATTGTTACAAGGCCTGAAAGTTCTTGTTCCTGGAGGTATACTAAGTATATTGTCAAAAGAGGGAAAAGAGCCTTTTAAACTTTCCACGTCAGAATGGGAATGTCCTTGAGCTGGGTCCAAATTTACAAGTACAAGTGGGTTTCAAAACTTTGTTTCAACACTGTTGTTATTGTCAATATGGCAGTAATTTTTCATAATGTCCCAGTATGATGAAATGTTTATAAATATAACATTAATAAAGTTTTAAAAAGACAATTTGAGAATTCCCTGCAGCTTTCAGGAATATACTTGTGACCCTCATTTGGGTCTCGACCCTGAGTTTGGGAACTACTGTTTAAAGGTCATCCAAATTTTTAAAAAAATATCGGTGAAAATTACTTCAAATAGATTCAAGAGAATCTAATTTTTATTTTAAAAAAATTGTGCGAGCACTTCTTAAAAATAGCTTTCAGAGGCATCCAATTACCAAAAATTTCTGAAGGACTACTCCAAATAGCCTCTAGAAGTATTCAAAATTTGAAAAATGTCAAATGCAGCACTACTTTAAGTAGCTTTTAAAAGAGTACCTATACATTCCAAAAACTCATCAAATGAGGACCACTACAAATAGCTTCTTAGAACATCCAATTTTCTAACATTAACTGAGAGAGGAGGATAGAAAGTCCCTAAAAAAAACTATTTTTGTTACTTGACCCCCTCCCCCCTTACACAAAGTTCCATCACTACTCTATAGAGACACAATGTTCTTATTTCTTTGGTTTAGTGATGTCTTAACATCATGTCATAAACTTACGGTTTTGAACCCCTTCTCACTCCTCCCCCAAAAATTAAATTCTTACTACACCTTTGACTGGTACACACAAGTTGCTTCTAATAGTTATTGGAAAATAAGCAAAACCAAGAGCCTTCCAATACATCTACACAAACTCACTTCTTGTTTATTATAAGAATTAGAAAGTTTGGATGGATAACAAACTTTTTCAAGGAATAGTTTCACCAACAGTTTGTACCAGTTGTGCTGAAACATTCTTAGGATAATGGCCTGCCTCCAAGGTGTTATTGTTTATTGATAACGCACCCTCTCGCCACTGGCAATCAGACCTTGCTGTTGGTGTTATAAAAGCTGTCTTTCTCCATCCAAATATTACAGCTTTGATTCAGCCTTTTTACCTGAGAGTGCTGCAAAATTTAAAATGCCAATACAATAAGAAACTTTTGCATTTTCATATTGAAGTTGATGATGAAGAAGAAAGTAACCATGACACAGAAATTAAAAACAACTACTACCAAGAAAAAAGTTATGGAAGAAACTGTGACCTAATATCATGTAAGCCAATTGAGCTTAGTTATATGAACCACTTGCTGAAGAAACTGGTGAGATTCTTCAGATGATACAAGAGATTCCCGGTTGCGAAGAAGCTCAAGCAGATGATGTTCCTGAGAGTCTATCAGCTGATTACTATTTTGGACATCAAAACTACACCGACAGTGAACTTGTGACTTTTGTGCAAAGCTCCAAGAAAGAGGGTGATATGGCTCATACGAAAGTGATGGAGGCTGAATTGAAAAGAACTAGGGCTAGGCTACAGACAAGTAAGAAACAGACTCTCAATCTTAAGGGAGTTTTGCTGCGCTCCTTTTGCCAGCTTGAGTCCTTCAACATTGGGCTTCGCTAGTGTCACTGCTGGATGATGATAGGACTAACCGCAGTGATCCTAGTGTTTAAGGACTCAAGCTGCCAAAAGGAGCGCAACCATTTTAACCTGGAGGCTGAGTGTCTGGGTATATTATTTGTCTGTGGTATAGGCCTAATTTAAAACACACAATGACATCAAAATATAAAATGTACAAATTTTACTGTATGTTGAATTTTATTCAAAAACAAATATTACACTTCTTTTTTTTGCCTGTTTGGATTACTAAGGTCTTACTGCACTTGTACAATGCCAGTCTAAATCAGATTTAAAGTGATATTAATTATAGTTAAAAGTTATTTAAATACTACCATTAAGGCAAACTAAAATTCAATACTGTCACACAACTTATATAAATTGCTTTGTATGGATTACATTACATCACATAAGTTTCAAATATGAAAATAGTCACTTTATCTCTCAAGGTTAAGATATGACAACTATGCACCCCATTATTTCTGTACTACAATTTAAGCCTTGGAAGCTATACAGAGTACATGGATCTCAGTCTTTAAGAGTTTTTATATTACTCCAATAAAGATGCAGCACTTCATAGCTTCTGGTATGGTTTATAAATGCCAATTATTGCTGTGCTAATGAAACAACTACATCAAAGGTCAGTATGGTATACAAAGATGATGGAAAATATCTTCTGTTCATGTTTGAAATGCCTAGTGGCAGCAATACTTTATTTATTATTATTTTAGCATCAATGACAATTGTAAATATCAAATTAAAATAGAAGAGAAAAAGTTAAATTTTAATCTGTCATTGAAAAATAAGTAGGTATACAATAATATTCATGAAAATAAAAAATTCGGAACAAAAAAACAATTCTTCAATAGTGCATGCACCTCTTAAATTAAGTTAATTTTATGTTTCAAAAAATATAGTTAATGGACATTTCTTTTTTGAGTGAACACTACCCAACATTAGATCAATTCTATAATCAAGGTTTTCTTAGATACCATAGTTTGTATAGCTTTCAGGACAAACTGTGTATTTTAATAGACTTGTGTATACTAGACTGTCACTGTATAGCATACTGTTCCATAAATTGTCATTGGACAACAGAAAGCAAGGCCAACATTAAAACTGTGCCCTTTGTTTACACTGAAATGTACCAGTTTTATCATGACTGACTACTCCCGATATCAGTGGCGTACCATCAATGGTGCAGATGGTGCAACTGTGCCAGGGCCCAGAGCTCTGTTGGTCTGGCTTATTAGGTAAGATACATTGCATATTGTCAGGTGTACTGGTCATTTGCAAAGAAAAGGGGTAGTATGTGGGTTACTGGCGTTCGAGATTGAGCACACGAAGAACCTGGTTTACATATTTCAAATTGTATGATATAATTATGATCAGTGGCATTCTCATAAAACACTATCAGAAGAAGCAGAAAACGAAATATGTAAGGATGTTAATTATCGAGAGAAAGTTTTGGAACAAGTGGTTCATGTAACTCTAACTCTTGCTTTGTATAATGTACCTTTCAGAGGTCATGACAAAAGTATTCATAGCGAAAACCAAGTTGTGTTTCTATCAATTATTGAACTGCTTTCAAAGTATGACCCCGTCTCAAAAGAATTATTGGAAAAAGGCGAGAGAGGTACAATAAGATATTTCAGTCCTAAAGTACAAAATGAAATTATTCAAATACTTGCAAATAATGTGAAGATGAAAATTTTCAATGACATAAGAATAGCTCCATTTTTTTCCATTATCTCTAACACAACTCAAGATATATATATAAAAAAAAAGATCAACTAAGTTTATTGATTTGATATGTTTCCATTGAAAGAGGTGATAGTCCAAAAGTTGATTTAGTTGAAGGTCTCATAGTATTCTTTTCAAATAGTGATAAAAGATGGGAATCTCTACTCTTTCACAGAATCCGCTAAAATTACATTGAAAAAAATTATCAGAAATTTGTTGGGCATCAAGATAATTGTCATTGCATGCCCTGAAATATAATTTTACAAATGTGATGAAGGCTTTAACAAAAATAATTTTACTGGCCAACAATAAAAAAAATGTTAAGAGCAAAAGCATTAACAAAGATTAGAAAGATTTGAAAATTTATTTCTTATATTTCTGTCAGATATTTTGCAGTCTGTGGAAGCTGTCCCAAAAATTATTACAATCACAAAATGATGATCTGTTGAAAGCCGTTCAATTGCTAAGCAATGTTTTGAAAAGTCTGCAGGTATCAAGGAACAAGTTTACTCTCTTTAATGATAAAGAAAAGATTATGGCATTATTATGAAGATTAGAACCTAAATTTCAAGATATACATAAGGGTAAAGTCAAAACAATTAGCTGGTGAACTCTGCGAAGACCAGAGGATTATGAATGCAGAACATCGTTTTGAAACTGAAGTATTCAATGTTACCTTCGACACACCTATAATGGAACTCCAGAGATGTTTTGATAGTTTTAATGATATCGCTGATAACTTTGCTGTACTGCACCCTACTACTCTATAAAGAACAATTGATGAAGAAATGAACGAAGTAGCAGAACATTTGTACAATGAGTGTCAATTTTATTTAACATCTTCCTTCAGTGCGCAACTCCTATCATTAAGGGCTAGTTTGAGACCGCAAATAGTTAAAATTTCTTCAATAAGATATATAGTTTATAGTGTTATTGGGTTTTATATTGGTGATGATGATGTGGATGTAATAATGTGGACCCGTATATCTCTTACAGTTGAGAAGTAATTATAACAATACCTGGTTTTATGTTGATGACAATGCGTGCATGCCTTAATACGCACTTGTTATCACACGGCTATGACGATCCGATTTTATGTTTCTCACTGTAGGTTTACCGATTGGTTGATTGTCGAAATTAGTAGAGATTTAACATAGTACTTGATTTATTTTATTAGTTCCCCTTTTATTATGTTAAAATTTACATTGATACAGTTTTGTTAATTTACTAACTGACGTGGATGCCTGAGCTAGTGCTGTTATAGACTTGGATTTTCTCTCTGAAAATTACTATGTTTTGTGTGATATTACTATGTTACTGTCTGTATTTATATGCACAAGTTGCTTATTGGACCCCTTGTCGCCAATGTTAAGACTAACTAATAGAAGAACTCCTGGCAACCTGATGTTGTGAAGGCTAGCTTCCTATTGGGTAAAGGGAGCCAGCATATCACCTGATTTTCAAATAGAACGGAGGGAGGTTTTTAAAGAAAGAAAGAAAGTTTTAAAACATAGTGTATTGAAGTTATTTCTGAAAACATGTGATTTTCCATGGATGAAGTATCAAAATAAAATTTTACATTCAGTTCTTTAAAGAAAAATACACTTCATCCATGACTTTTGGAATACATGAGAGGGGTCCAAAACAGTATCATTACAAGCTGAATTGCTAATTATTCAAAATGACTCTCTTATTTTGGTTTCCCCGGATATTTATACTTAACTATTATTATTTTTAACCCTGCCCATAAGTGTGGCAACATCGGAGTGGTCATTCTCAAAATTTAATCTAATAAGGAACTATTTATGAAGCACAATGTCTGAAGAAAGGTTGTCGGGACTTGCCATTAAATCAATTGAAAACCAAAGAGCACGTGAATTAAATATCAAGGATATTATAAGAAATTTTGCAGAAATGAAATCTATCAAAGTTAAAATATATTTCTAATAATATTATAAAAGACACCATCCTTTCTTTTTAATGTTTACCTTTATGAATGTTGACTACATTTCTTGTTGCATTATTTTTAAAAAAAACAAGGCTTTTCAATAGACAACATTTTTCTAACAGTGAAGTGAAGACGGTGATTGTACCAAAAACTAAACAAGAATTTCGAAGTTGTGAGGTTGGAATAGTAAATATTAAGTAAGTCGTACTTTATAAAAACATATTAAAATAAAAACAGCAACTAATTTTCATTTCACCCAGGCATATTTAACAAAGTTAATATATAACTTAAAACTTATTTTACAATCAATAATAATAATAATAATAATATTTAGCACCGCGTCTTACTACCCGTTCGGGTTATACGCTTTTAAGTACTAATTACTCTGATGGATTAGGAATTGGGAAGGTTGAATTAGAGGAAGTGAACCCGCATTTGCGTGAAGGAAGAGTGGAAAACCATTTAGGAAAATCCACCCCGAGTTCACCCGACCGAGATTCGAACCTCGATCTCCCCGTCCTCAGCAGTCGAGCTCAACACGACAAGCGCGCGTTAGCCAACTACACCACCGAGGCGGGTTATTTTACTATCCTTTAATATAATTTCATGCATATAATTTATAAAAATTACATATGAAAGTTTTCATGTGTGTTAAATCTCCTATGTTGTAAAAAACTTTTATTTTATGGGGCCCATCTACAGACTTTGCACCAGGACTCACACTGTTGATGTTACACCACTGCCCGATAATATAGCCTAAGCTTCACCTTAGTGTCATAGGTCAAGGTAAGACTTCTACCACCCACTTCGGTAGCCACATGGTCTAAAGCGCTACTCTCACAGTTGACTAGACTGCTGATAATGAGGAGATTGAAGACTTAAATCTCAGTCCGGTGAACTAAGGGTGGTTTTTCCAAAATTGTTTTCCACTCTCTCCATGCAAATGCAGGTATTCTTCCTCTAAATATAGCCTTCCTAATCCCTTAAACCATTAGTGTAATTAGTACATAAGTGTATAACCCAACCAGGTAGTACAGGATGATCCAAAAGTTATGCAACTCAAAGAGAAAACTTTTATTTTATAATATATATACATCTAATGTAAATCATGTAAATCAAACATAAGGGAATCACAGAAGGTGTTGAAAGTGTGATCCACCTCCTCTGTAACACAAATTCACTCGTTTAACCATACTTCTAGACACACGATGAATCATTGCCTGGGGTATAGTTGCAATGCATCTCTTAATGTTGGTTTGCAGTTCAGCCAGGTATGATCATTGTTTGCATACACTATCTGTTTTAAGTATCCCCACAGAAAAAAAAACTCAACCACCATTGCCACGGTGGAATTGGCTGTATGCAGTGGATCCATCTTGCTGAAACCAGCAATTATGTTCCGTTTCCTCCAGTAATGCAATAAACTGCCTAACAAATTCCTGGTAACGTTCAGCATTAACGGTTTCTTTAAATAAAAGAGGACCCACTACCCTGCGAAGTGAAATTGCACACTACACTCTTCTCACTCACAATCTTCTGACTGTGTAAAGGCACCTCATGGAAAGCATGTGGATTTTCAGAACTCCAAAACCCACTCTTCTGACTGTTTACATAACCACGTAAATGAAACCATAACATGGCCTTGAAATAATGTTATAAATGAATACTCACTCTGCTCATGAAAAACTTATCTTACACTTTCAAATGCTGTAACTCAAATGGCTAGACCTAGTGTATGTCTCAAAGTCACATGGACTGCACAACACCCAATCAACATTACAGTTTTGCCATACATATAAACAACATGTTCATTTACCATGTTCTTCTGCGAGAAATATCCTTGGAAAAACAGGGTTGCGTGACTTTTGGATCACCTTGTTCAATGCAGTGATAAAAAAATTGCTACCTTTCAGGGTGAACAGTGTGTACATGAAGCTTGTCTGTTGAACATTCAATGTTACCATAAGAAATAAATTATAGCTTAAACGCGTCAAACATTAGTAGACTTTAGTAATGTTCAAATGGGTTTAGCTCTACCATATTGTATTAATTTTTGGGAAGTGGTACTTTTTATATAGGGCATGTAAAAACAATTCTCTTTATTTTAAATAAAATATTTTCCCTTATTATTAATCAAGATTTAAGAAACTGAAGAATTGAAGGATTGTAGTAATAATATTTATTTAATTTCAAGAGTTTTTATAACTACCTGTATGCAATTAAAATAAATCTCACCAAAATCATACAGGAACATACTATTACAAATTCAGCTCATAACCTGAAAGGCCAATGTGGTTCTAAAAAACCTCTTTTTTGTGATTGTGATCTGTGGCTTATAAGTGTCAAATTATTAGAACTATAATATTTTCTAGCCCCTATACAGGTAACAAGATCCTGAAGTTTCCTATTATAACAAAACAAAACTTGTCAAAAAATTCCAAACTGTAAAAAATAAATGGTACAGAATGGACTTTATTATTCCATTGTTTACAAATGGAGATATTTACTCAAAAGTCGTAATATATTTGAACGAAATAATATACAATAACAAACCTTAGCAAAAATGGTGTTATAATTACGTAAAACATTTTTTGACTCTCGATTTTAAATTTTATAATTTTATTTTTAGTGAATTAAAGTCCTCATTTGTATAGCTGGACAAAAAAAAATCAATATTGGTTCCTAAAGGGTCAACACTTTCTATTAAAATTTCAAATTCAGGTTAAAATTTTCAACATTTTATTAGTGGTTCCACATTGCATTACTATTAAATTCCTTATTTATGAGTTTAGACCAATAATATAATTATAATTATTATCATCATCATCATTATTATTATTATTATTATTATTATTATTATTATTAGCACCGCATCTTACTACCCGTTCGGGTTATACGCACTTACACTAATATGTAATGGTAGGGTGATTGTGAGATGAAATGAAGGACCTACAGTTTAACGTGGAATCCGAACCACGGTGGAGGCCTGGCATTCCTCACATTCACAAGATGTCTTGTCAGAGGTGAAGGAAGAGTTTGGTAATCAGATAAATCTTTGCCGGGACCGAGGATTGAACCCCGGCCGCCAGCATAGAAGTCTGACACCTTACCCCTAGACCGCCAGGTCACCAAATTTAGACCAATAGAAATGGTAAATATTGACTATTGAGACTAAAATGATAGAAATAAATCATTGGTGTACAAATAGGGCCAGTTTCATAATCAGATTGAGTACGTATGACACAAGTGTGGTGTTAGACTAAATACATAGGTGACCTGGAGGTCTAGGGGTAAGGTGTCAGACTTCTGTGCTGGCGGCCGGGGTTCAATCCTCGGTCCCAGCACAAATTTATCTGATTACCAAACCCTTCCTGCACCTCTGACAAGACATCTTGTGAATGTGGGGAATTCCAGGCCTCCGTGGTTCGGATTCCACGTTAAACTGTAGGTCCTTCATTTCATCTCACAATCACCCTACCATTACACATTAGCGTAAGTGTGTATAACCTGAACAGGTAGTAAGACGCGGTGCTAATAATAATAATAATAATACACTAAATACAAAGACGATACCTACCTAAACTCGAATGTAATGGGCCGGTCTCGCATATGAAACTGGCCCATTCCATTCTGGTCTAGGTAGATGTCGTCATGTATTTAGTGTAACACCACACTTGAGGCATACTCAATTTGACCATGAAACCGGTCCTTAAACTTATTCTATAGCATTAGTGAATTATTGCATTAATACTTAAGTAGTATTTTTGTACAATTAAATCTCACAAAAATTGTATTAATACATTTGCCAATGGCTCAGAAACTATTGGTTTTATAAAGATATATTTCAAATAAAATAAATTATAATAATATTTAGTACCGCATCTTACTACCCATTCGGGTTATACACTTTAAGTACTAATTATGCTAATGGATTAGGAATTGGGAAGGTTGAATCAGAGGAAATGAACCCGCATTTTCGTAGAGGGAGAGTGGAAAACCATTTAGGAAAAACCACCCCCAGTTCACCCGACCGAGATTCGAACCTAGATCTCCCCATCCTCAGCAATCGAGCTTCAACACGACAAGCGCGTTAGCCAACTACGCCACCGAGGCGGGTTTCAAATAAAAGATTTTGATTTTTAATAGTACTACAATTTTGCAATGATAAAGTTACTTAGGATCTTAAATAGTTTCGGAGATATGGAAATTTCCACCTTTGTAAATTACCCTAAAAGTAATTTTCATGGGAAAATGAAAATAGCCAATTTATTTATAATCTTAATCAACGCCTAGATACAAATTTTAATCAAAATCGTTAGAGCTGATTTTGAGAAAAACGATTTTTCTTTTAACTTTTTACTAAACTACTCTTAATCTTAGGGTTAAACACACAAACAGACAGATGGCATTACAAAAACCACTTTTTAAGGTCCAGGGGTTCATGAGATGTCGACATCCATCAACATTTCAGTTAGATTTTTTTTACGATCGCAATACTTTACCTTTAGTGCTCAAAAAGTTTATATATATTTATTTATTTATTTGCATATAACTTGAAAGTTATTGGTTTTATAAAAATATGTTTCAAATAAAAGCTTTTTATTATAAATAGACCTACATATTTACGATGAATAGTAATTTCATATCTCAAAGAGTTACGGAGATAAGGAATTAGATTTTATATTGCATCAGACCGAAACCTTAAAGTCATTTTGACTAAAAATTTAGAGTATTCATATTGTTTGTAATATTGATCAATGCTTAGAAATGAAATTTAATCAAAATCACTAGTGCCGATTTTGATAAAATCGATATTTTCTGTTTTCGTTCTTAAAGAAACTACCCTTAATTTTAAGGTTAGATATCCAATTCCAAAAAAACCCTGGGGCAACCCTATAAAAACCTAAACACATAGTTTTAACCTGATCGGTAAAATAGTTTAGGCTCTACTCCGAGCAGTAATCTCTATACTATACTGGATGGACATAAACATGCCCCTTGCAAAGTACCAAATCACGACGGATTTAACGGTTTCTTTCAATGTCATTATGTAAAAACATGTCTGGTGAATAAAAGTATTTTTTTTAATAGTGAAGTATTATACCACATTTGACTGAATACATTATTATTATTATTAGCACCGCGTCTTACTACCCATTCGGGTTATACGCACTTACGCTAATGTGTAATGGTAGGGTGATTGTGAGATGAAATGGAGGACCTACAGTTTAACGTGGAATCCGAACCACGGTGGAGGCCTGGCATTCCTCACATTCACAAGATGTCTTGTCAGAGGTGAAGGAAGGGTTTGGTAATCAGATAAATCTTTGCCGGGACCGAGGATCGAACCCCGGCCGCCAGCATAGAAGTCTGACACCTTACCCCTAGACCGACTGAATACACATTTACATTAAAGAATAATCAATTAAGTTTTAAAGGTAATATTGTACAAATAAGAATAAAATGTGTTATGTATTAAAATATGTAGCTAGTGCCTATGTTGTTTACATTCTGCCAAGACTTTAATATATTTAAAACAGGTTATTAGCTTTTATAATGGTTTCAGAAACAATATATTTAAAGTTCAATACCGTAACTAAAATGGAAAAAAGGTAGCCTAACTTCAAACTTAATTACATTTGTTTGAATGACAAACTTTGTGTATTAGTTTTACATTCAATCATTTAGGTTATGGGCTTGTATGAAGTATTACTCTACTACAGTATATTTAAAGTTGGCTCTTTGCTTGTATAGCTTATTGCTTTCGGAAATAATTTTGTATTTAATGTTTGGTACCTATAATGAAATAAGGGAGCCTAAAACTTAATTTTATATGTTTAAGAATCAAATAGCCAAAGCTATTATATTTGTTTTGGTGAGGATTTACTCCCATCTCGATACTAGTCTGAAAATTGAAAAATGACACTTTGACACCGGAATCAAACCCAAGACCTTTGGCTAAGTATGTCAATGCTCTAACTACTGAGCTATTCAGGAATTGTCCCGTGCTCAGGGTTATGCTACATTAATATTCAAAGATCCCGGGTTCGATTTCCATGTCCAGGTGTAATTTTTCAATTTTCAGAATTTAATTACATGTGTTTGAATAACACACTTTATATAGTAGTTTTACAGCCAAACTTTATTTAGGTTATCCCTTTCCTAGCCCTATTATAAGAGCTCAATTCCCCACCACTATACCCTTTATTTTTAATAACACAAAAATTTGCACAGGAGTATATGCTATAGGCCTAAGCAATAATAATATTTAGCACCACATCTTACTACCCGTTCGGGTTATACGCTTTAAGTACTTACTCTAATGGATTAGGAATTGGGAAGGTTGAATTAGAGGAAGTGAACCCGCATTTGCGTGGAGGGAGAGTGGAAAACCATTTAGGAAAAACCACCCCCAGTTCACCCGACCGAGATTCGAACCTCGATCTCCCCGTCCTCAGCAGTCGAGCTCAACATGACAAGCGCGTTAGCCAACTACACCACCGAGGTGGGTCCTAAGCAATAACTCATGATGCAATTAACATATAATTATTACAATGATATTTTTAGAAACAACTTAGGCCCTATTATATTAGGGATCACATGGACATTACTAGAAATTACATATTATAGTCCAAACAAATTATTTAATTAATATTTACCATTATTTTTCAACTCCAAATCCCCTTTCCTGGTGGTATTCAAGAAAACAATCAATTCTGCAGAGGGGCAAGTCATGCTATTACGAATTACAGGGCATTCAAGGTATGAGCTGCGTCAGTAATCAGATGTTTCTAGCAAATAAAATACACCCATAATAAACCAATACTCCTATGTACTCCATTTCTTCCTCAGTAATTTCATACCACTCTTGACCCACTTTACCTAGAAAAAATTTGTTGCCTAGGTTGGAATATTTATTTGTATTTTTGGCAACGTGCTGGAAAATTTTATTACCCAACAATAGTTTGATATAACATAGTTTATTGGAACCTACACGTAAGTCATGCACATGGATGAGTTGTGAATAATGATGGGAACAATCGAGTAGCTCGATTATTGTGTTGGGTTGTTTAATTGGTTGTACTCGATTCTTCCGGGATTACTCGAACTCGAGTAACCTTACTCAGACCTTGTTATTATTTTATTCTCTCTTTTCTAACCAGCTAAGTGAGAATCGACCTTATTGGCTAGACTGTTTACCATTCTATTTCCTTTTAAAAGGAATATTCCCTTAGAGCTCATTTTTCAGCAGCAATTTCTGCTGCTAGGCAAAAATGGGCCTTTATGGTTTAAATGTTGCACACGCGTTTTCAATACAAAATATTCACAGATGTAAGGTACACAATCGAAAAGCATGCTAACAAAGCCTATCACATTTCCGATTCTTTTTAAAAGTACTCGATGAAAGTTACTTGATTTTTTTTTTACTCGGCACTTCCACAATAACGAAAATATTTATTTTCTTTCTTAATTATTTTATTGATTATAATTTCTCCTTAGTAAATTATGATTATTTATGAGTTCAAACTAAAATTAGAGTACCGTAAGTTAAAATATAGAAAATAAAATAAAAACTTTTTACTTTTAAAAAGATACAATTATTATCAATTCCTTAAACATGAATGTATAAAGAAAAGTTTATTTTATTAGAGAAAGGACAAAAAAAAATTCTTTGTGAGACGCTTCTTAAAACGCATTCTTTCATATTAACTGTACATGCAACGTGAAACCTCAAAATAAGGGAAAGGGGTGGAGGTCACTGTCAGTGTCGACTGCGTACTACAGGAAGAGATTATAAACATGTTATTAGTTTGGAATTTCATTACAAGAATCCCGAGTAATGTTGTCTAACTGATTGCCACAAGACGATTCAATTAAATAATTCGTTAATCAAGTAATTTTACTCGAATTACGCGATTCTTAGAATTACTCTATTGTGCACATCACTAGTTGTGAAATCACAACTTGCTCCTTTGTCACTGCTCCTCTGACATCACATTCACAGCCTGTTCCTTACAGACGAAAGGAGCTGTTCCTTTTTTGTCACTGGTCAGTTTGAAACGTTAAACCTATTACTGTATACCCATTTGTTTTCTCCAATCTTCTACTGTTTTATCTCGGTCAAGGCTGCATCGTTACAATATTGTACGGTAAATGGAAGCACAAATCAGTAACGTATTAGAAGTGTTTATCAACGCTTGGAATTTCTCCTCGTCTCTTTGTCACAGGCAGCGCTGAAACAAGTCTGGCGTAACCTTGCTCCTCGTCTCTCTGTCACAAGCAGCGCTGGAACAGGTCAGGAGCCCCTTGTTCCTTTATGCGCCGGACATTTTTTGGAACAGTCGTACACTGGAAAGAAAGTGGATACTCTGTGTTCTTGTTATAGCACTGAGATCATGTCCGGTGTAACCTTATTTATTATAGGTCTAGTTTAGAGCTGGTTTGGGGAGTCACAAATGAGTTTTGAAGGGGAAAGCTTTGGTAGTACTAAACACTATTTCCATAAAACAAGCGCAGCATGTGATGTAGTCTCACGAATTGTTACGTTGATGATTAACATTGAAGTGAAGAGAACGGCTTAGTGATAAAATTATTTAAGGCAAGGGTCAGCAACCTACGGTCCATCAACTGGTTTTATCTCGCCCACAGAATATTTAGCTAACAAACAAATCGTTCGAAAAATGGACTTAATAACCTAATTACTACATGAGAAATATAAAATTGAACTTGTTTTTGTTCTTTTTTTTTTGCTTTACTATTTTCAAACTAGTCAAATAATTTTTCAAAACCTATATGGCCCGCGATATCAAATAGGTTGAAAACCTATGGTCTCTGGCGTCACTCCCCCAATAGATCGGACTGCCAATGACAGGGAGATTGAGGTTAGATTCCAGTTGAGTGCACTGAGTTTTTTCCTAAACGTTTTCAACTTTCATTCCAAACAAATGTGGTTGCACTTCCTCTAAAATCAACCATCTTTATCCCTAACACATTAGCGTAATTAGAATATATGCGTATGCCCCGAACGGGCAATAGATGCTATGCTAAAAAAAAATTGCTGGGAGATGGTACAAAAATAGTGAATGTGACAAAAAGGAACAGGTGCAGTGTTGGAACAGCGGCAGATTGCTCCTGCTCCACTAAAGAAGCAGTTTTTCCCAACCGTAGTAGGATGTATTACTGATTTAGCCTAAATCGACTTATTTAAAGAAACAAGTCATGACTTACGCTCTTCAAAGCTTTTATTGATCCATTTATTTCATTTAACTAATCATACATTGATGCATCTCATATATTCATCAAAATTAGCGAACGATGGCGAAATGCCTCATTGCCTAGTATGTGTGCAAAAGAGAAAGAAATACCCGAAATGTTCCTTCTATCTTACACAATGGTGTGCAGACGATACCTCGAAAATTTTAGCTGCAGATGTACTTCCAGCTATATTATAAAGATCAATGACTCCAAGGTACAGATAGACGGCAATGCAAAAATCATTTTCTCGGATTCGGGGTGTCATGAAACTTCGAAATTCATAAAAATCTTTATTTCGATTTTTTTTAGGATCCCTTGTAAGATAGAGCTAAATTAAAAATTATCCTAACACTATTAAACGGGTAACGTTCAGCCATATAATGTTATTGCCATGGATCTAAACGTTCCTTGTGTTATTGTGTTAACCAAACTTTCATAGAACAATTAAGACATCTTAGATTATAGCCCTATACTAGTGATTTTACACATTACTTAATATGCAATAAACGTTTACAAGTACTATGCTTTTTTTTAAGTAACAGGTCTAAATTTTGTTAATAATAACCTTTTATCAACTTTATTACGATGAACCAATCTGGAGTATGTTGTCAAACATCTCAACTGCGCTACGCATGGTCAAATTGTCAAACACCTCAACTGCGTAGAAAATCATTTGGCGCGTAATAATATTTTTAGATGCAAAACATTAGTAAGGTTTTCACTAAAAAAACAACAACTGAGCTTTCATGTGTGAATACATATAAAATTACCAAGATTTGCCTAACCTTTCATCTGTTAATAAAGTGTATACATATAAATCTTGATTCACTATCTTTCTATAGGGCCCGTGTATAAAAATATTAATTATTTTCAGGATATTTTTCTCTTTGTGGTCTCTCCTTTCTGTTCCATAAATGTTAGTGCTTTATATCATGCTGCATGAAAAAAAGGAATTTAGAAAGCAGTGACATAGTTCAGTAATTGGTAGTGTCAAGAAAACAAGTCTTTGTTAATCAGTAAATGAGTAATTGTGTTTGTATTTTCTTTTAAAAAGTGTCAATTAATAAGTTATATGTTAAAATTTTTTAGCAAAGTTAAAAGGCGAGTGCTTTTCTGAACATCTGGGGACCATGACAGGCCTTCGTTTTTCGTAAATATGGCTGAAGTTACGTTATTGATGAGAGATTGAACACAACTACGAAGATTGTTTACCTACACGTTCTAGCAATGATTTGGAATGCAACTTAAAGCCGAACAACCTTCTAGATAATTTATTTCAGCTGGTTTCAAGATAATGTAGGACAAAACTGAAAAAATATTTTGTCTTGACGAGAAAATACAGGAAGTTTGGTACTCATCCGAGCAGAAAGATGACGACAGCAACAATGAGTATGCCACTATAAAAGGATATCGCCAAAGATTTCTGACTTTAAAGAGCAAGTATGAAAACTTCCTACATGATATTGTGGATAATAGTGGGGCAGGAAGTATAGCCAGCACTAATTCAACTTAACTTAGGTCTAGAAGAAATTAGAGGTTACCTAAGTTAGAACTGAAACAATTCGACGGGGATGGTCACAATTGGATTGCTTTCTGGGGGCAGTTTAAAAATATCTATTGTGCCGAGTTCCCTCGTCCCTTTTATTTGGGTGCCCGCGTGCAGCGCGGTTTGCCCGTTCTCCCTCCCCCCTCTCGCCGTGCGTGGTTGGTTGCGGATGGCTTCGTCGCACCTGGCGTGTCGAGTTGCGTGGCTCGTCTACTCACTCTGGTTTCGGACTCACGTCCATGCGCATCGGCTGTTCACGATCCATTGGCTCTCGATTGGACGGACCTTTTACCGTTGGAGGAACTTTTCCCGGCCCCGGGAAAGACTGTTTATATGTGGGGCGTCTTCTGGTTGACAAACATAATTGTAAATTTATGCGGGTGCAGAGAAGAGGTTTTTAAATCGGGTTTGATTGTGTACCCCGACCAGCCGTGATTCATGTTAAGTTCTCTGAATAAATGTGCAAACGACAATATCTCGAGTGTTTTTCTCCTCACAATCCTGGAGAGACGTACGGGCTTACTACGTCCGAGTCTGGGCATCAGTGTTCCTTTAAACCCCACCGGTGGCAATGGGTGCAGGCGTGGGCCACCTCCACAAGCAATAAGAGGGATCCACGAGCGGTGTGGGCACACCATGAAGCTCAAGACAAAAAGGAAGAGGATAAATCCCAATGCCTTTGTCAAACCACCACTCTTGGGTCATCAGCCCGAAAACTAGTGGAGAGTTTTACACCATCTGCAACCAACTACCAGATGGCTATAGAGCACCTAAAACAAGATTCGCAAGGTATGAACTTCTCTTTGAAATCTATGTATGGGAACTGTTGCAGTTAGTATTACAAAAGACCAATGACAAATATGCGGTAATTCTATATCCACTTGTGGGATCAGCATTACCAGACGATGTTATGAAAGCATGGGTAAGGTTTCGAATTTCACAATCAAGCAAACAAGGTAATCAATCAAACCATCTGGAGAAGTTTCTTGAGTTTTATAGACAGGAAGTTGAGAGTGAGGATCGACTCTCTCTTGCACATACTAGTATTCTTGGTGGTTTTGGTACATAAACTCCGAACGATAGGAAGTTGCCTACAGCCAGGGCCTCCAAGAGGAATTTTATAAGGGGGGTACAAAGTTTTTTCGGTACTCCGTTCCATTTTCTATTAATCCTGTCAAAAAAACTTAACCAATCCTATCTGAACAAAAAGAAAGAAATAAGACCAAAAATGATATTTAATCTATGCGTCTTTTACATCTAAAAAAAGGTAAAATTAGTAAAACAGGAATATTATACCTACACTAATAGTTTATTAATGGTACTAGTAGTGGAAATGTGAATGGTAGTCTTCAATATATTCGAACATTTTCTGAAAACCTAGGAAATTTCCAGGCCCCTTTTAGACCCCCGGGCTGAGGTACGATGTACCCCCTGCACCCGTCTCTTATAGGGCCTGCCTACAACAGCAGTAATTTTCTCAGGCGAAGGAAAAAAGTGGCAAAAGACTTGCATCTGGTGTGAGAGGAGAACACATCCGTTACAAGATGGCTTCAAAGCAAGATAACTCACTTCAGAGCAAAGAAAGAAGTGTTGAAAATTAAAGGGGCTTGCTTTCATTGTCTAAATTCCAGTCATAGTGTCAAAAAGGCTATGATAAAATGTTTAATTTTCTGTAAGGGTCATTTCACCATTATGTGCAGGGATTTGACAATGTCTGAGAGGGGTGATAAAAGTACAGCTGTAAGAAAAGGCAAAAAAGATGAAGCTGGAAACTGGTTGTCGCATCAAAAGGATCATACATTGTTGCAAACATTGATGATGAAAGTTGTAGGAAATGAAGCTCAGAAATTGGCAGGAGTGTTACTAGATTCGGGATAGTCTTAAGAAGCTTGGTTTGGAAAGAGTTGATGAAGAGTACATAAGTGGTTTTGTGGGGTAGAATATGATCAACAGGTTCATGGTGGGAGCAGGGAAAGGGATAGACAACAAAGTGGCCGACACGAGAGGACAAAGTGGTATACAGCCAAATGCTAGACAAGCAGGAACGACGTAGACCAAGTGATCGACACGAGCTGGACCGTGTGATAGACAGCCAACCGTTAGACAAAATGAAAACCATTATTTGGAAGACTGGGTGGGTCAAGTGGCCGACACGACTTGGACCAACTTCTAGACAAGCTAATGTATAGGATTACAAAGTGATAGACAACCAAGTGGTCGAAACGAGAGGACCAACTGTTAGACAAACTTTGATGTCATCCAGTTAAGAGTGGGCTAAGTGACAGAACAGTTAATTCAATACACGAGTGTCCTTGTTGACACTTAAATAATTTTTCCCCCACAACCCGTCAGCTTAGCCTCACACTTCTTGACATATTTTTGTAGGGTTTGCCAAAGTAAAAATGTAGGTGAAAATAACTCGAACTAATGATGACCTTATAAAAGAATATCATGAATTGAACAGTTGCAATTAATTCTTCAACGCTGGATGCAACACTAAAGAACAGTGAGTGCTGGCCCACACGTATGAACTATCTTATTTGTATATGAATAGCTTAGAGGTTAGAAGGGTATAATTTAGATAAAATATCCCCGCTTTTTCATGAAGAAAGAGTTGAAAACCATTGAGTAAAAATTCCTTAGCGTCCTTTATTAAAACTTGAAATTTGACAACAGTTTTAAAATAGTATGTAAAATTAGTAACTGGTATATTGTTTTTAAAACAGATAATTTTAATATCTAACCTGTATATATAGCCTGTATATCTAGTGCCACATATTTAGAGAAATTGCACCCTATTTTTCGTGGAGTGAGAGGGGAACACCATTTATGAAAATCCACCTTTAGTCCGAATGGGATTGAGCCCCAATCTCCCTTTCATCAGCAGTCAAGTCTATTGCGAGAGTAGCGCGTTAGACCTTACGGCCACCGAAGCAGGGGCTACTTATCTTACTGGGTATTAACAATTCCTCTAACTATTCAACCAAGGATGTAGGGGATAGGGGCAAGGTTTTATCTATATTCAAGAAAATTCACCAAAATTCCCCTATACAAAGGATAAAAAGTTTGTTTAACAGAATGTTCAAATCTTATTTTTCTTAATAAGGTTCCTGACTTGTTAAATTTTAATATCTAATTAAATGATATATTTTCTTAAAGATTATATAATATCACCTAGGTTAAGCTTATAAATATAGTTACCATAATATATAATGGTTAAGTAATTATCTCTCGCTAATAGCATAATATTATAAAAAATAAACTTACAAAATGTAAAAATATAACCATGGTCATGGCTTTCTTCCCTCATTCACTGCAGTGCTACCCGCGTCGGTTGCCGTAATATCACAAGGCTTAGCTCGAGGAATTACATAGAATAGCCGGTAGCAAAGAGACTGGGTTCGAATCCCGGTTGGGAAACTGACACATTAAAAAAATCACTACATCATTGCGTTAGTGGTGATACGAAAATATGGGTACATTTTGATATTAATTTAGTGTTTCTACAGGGTTTTTTTTACTAACAAGAGAGTAGATATATTTATTTTAACTACGTTCTATATTAATTTAGTTATTTTTCCAACGTGTTTCACTACCCAATCGGATTATAAGAATTTGAAATAATTACGCTTATGGATTAATGATGAAAGTTTATTTAGACAATGTAAACCCACATATGCTTGGAGGGAAAATGGAAAACCACTTAAGAAAAAACTATCAGTACACCTAGCCAGAACTTGAACCCCGATCTCACCATCATCAACAATCCAGTCTATTGCGAGAGTTACGCCTTTAAAAAAAGATAAGCGTTCACTTGTCCACGTCACACGCGCTGGATTTACTCTCGCTACAACCCACAAAGCTAAACTATATTTTAAGACTAGGCTATCATGAATCTAATAGCTGGTGCTGTAGTAACTAATCTAAATTTGACTCAGGATTTGGTCAGACTGACAAGCGCACGAGCGAGCGACTGAGCGACTGCTTGGCTAAACTCGCAATCGAGCGATCGAGCACGTGATTTACAAACTGATACTAGTTTATTTGTGAAAATGTCTCTGTCAATGACACTTTGCACATCTCTCTTCTCCTCAAAAGTTCTTAAAAAAATATTACATGTTTATAAAAAAATAATAAAGTAGGAGTACATCCAATTAATAAAATGAGAAATGTGATTTTTTGTTGTGATTTTCCCAGCCTCTCTCCACACCAGTGGGGGATTTTTATATTTAAAGGCATACTTTGATTATAATATATATATATATATATATATATATATATACTAAACGCAAGAATTGTTTGCTCTAACATTCTGGCTATTCCAACATTCTTCTCAAGATCACCACAACGTGTGTCCATTATCAAGAAACATATGGATGTCAGTATTCCACTTCCATCCTCTACAAGATGGAATTTCAACACTGAAATTTAGTCAACATCAAATACAAATCAAAGCATTGCAAAAGCAAAAGGAATTTTAAAATGCCTTTTCCAAACTCAAATGAGACAGGTTAAGCCGTGTCTGTTCTAATATTGATTTCCAGGATTACAATTTCCCTTTTAATTACGGGTACGTCACACAAAGGAGTATAGCTAACTGTCTTATGTATGCCGTAGACATAGTTGGTGCTGTTGATACCAACGATATGTAAAAGTGGTGCCACAATGTCAACCACGGTCTGAGGATCGACAATATCCGTGTAGATGTACATTTGCGAGGGTTGCAAGGGCAAACCTAGTAAAATGTTGGCATCTTACCGCAACTTTTGGACTTTGATTAGATTAGTCTTAGGTTCGAAACTGAGCTGTAGACTTGTTGACTAGATAGAGTCAGCAGCTGTATAGTTGGTGAAGAAGAAACAATGTTCACTTTTTTGTTAGGGTTTGTGTACTTGAATACAACTCCAAAATCCCTTTTAAACTCCTCTACATCGTTTTTGGCTTAGATAAATTCATGAATAGGGTTGTAATTTCTAGGCAGGATGTGATCCTTGAATATTTGTTCCACGCCGTTAACGTCCACCCAGTTGTACCATGCAAAATTTTGTCCCTCGTGTACGGTGGTGAAAGACCAAGGATATTGGAATTCGGCGAGAGTGACTTCCTACTTTCCGTCTAGTGTAAGACGGTAAGGTAGTTGAGTGGTGAAATTCACGATAGTATATTTAGGGGGAAAATCCCATAGAGCTGGCGCTTTGAAAACTGATGTAAACTGGTCCTTCATAGTAGGGCGCTGATATAACTGGCAGGAATCCAAGAATTAAACTTAACCAAGTAACCTTTCCACTGCACGTACACTTTCTTTCTGGTGCCTTTAGTAATTCATCAAATTTAAAAGTTTCGGGAAGACGTACGTGCTGAAATTCGGGTTCGTAAAACGCCTCCTCCATCTTTTCACTATCAAGATCCGTCAACTTGTAGACGACTGGTTGTTGCAACACAACCATTTAGACTTTGAAAATTTCTTTACTCTTATTGCTCTCGTAGCCCTTTTCAAACAAAATTTTGAATTTGATAATAAGCCCAATGTCATCGACTTTTAGTTTTGGCTTACTTTTGAATTTGGGCACCACTTGCCGTACAAATTATCTCTGACTTTTAGAAAATTGGTTTTGAAAATGTCAGCAGGCTCCATATTGATAATACTGGAATGTTTGGCGCCGTTGTAAGCGTCGAAGAGATCTTGGAGGACGTCCACATAGCAATACCGCTGTGGAGCGTCATTACGGTCGTCATCTATTTTCGGCAAGCCATTACAGAATTTGATGGGTGGATTTGGCCCGTCTTGTTTGAATCCCAGTTCCCATAAAGCATAATACTAGATGATTTTATCAAATTTAATATCACACATTGTGTCCAAATGACGGATAAAGTCGGTTACACATTGTGATTTTACAAATCCGGAAAGGTCGCTGAAGATGGCGTAAATATATTTTTTAACTTGTCTATAATGTTTGAGACCAAGCTTATAAGCTAAATGAACTTGTATTTATAGGATAGGAAGGAGGGGGTGTAGATGTTAAAACACACACATAATAGTTATTATAATATTTATTTACACTAATAAAAGTTTTAGAATATAGCTCATACCATGAAAAGAAAACTTGGAAAATACTTAATTACAAAAAACTGATAGTTATAGGATATATCTTACACCTTGAAGTATACTATACATGTTTAGGTGTAGAAGAAACATTAATAATTTTCTTGAGGTCATAACGGGAATGGTGTCTTCGGTACTAAATATCTAAGATAATTTACAAATCCCAGTTTAAAGAGTATTTGAATGAATATATATATATATATATATATATATAGGTTTATTTTCTTGTACATATTATAAATTGAATCCATATATATATATATGGATTCAATTTATAATATGTACAAGAAAATAAACCTATATATATATATATATATATATATATTCATTCAAATACTCTTTAAACTGGGATTTGTAAATTATCTTA
>CABFOW010001829.1:89861-126810 GCA_902141385.1 Timema californicum
AAAAATATATATATAATATATATATATATATATATATATATATACATGGATTATAATATGTACAAGAAAATAAACCAAATTGACTAGAATTAAAATAAATATATAAAAACAACTAATTCTATTTGAGAAGAAATAATCAGGTAGGTGAAGGTTTGTACTGTTGGATCAAAAAATATAAAAAAGTATTCCGGGCGCATGAACTAAATCAATTTAAAAAAATGCATGTTTTCATGCCAAAAAGTATATGAAAAAATTCTCAAATCTTTGAAACATGGTATCTCAGTGGAACTGTCTAGAATGAAAGAAAATAAAGGATGATTATTCAGCCCGTCTAAATGATCAACTTATATTCATGGCGAGCGCGTTTACAAGTACTCTGATATCCAAACGGCAACGTAATAAAATCATCGGTCATCCGTCGTTTGGTTTACACGGGCCGGTAATCATTAGACTACGGAACGGTACATACAGTCGCAAGACCTTTTCTTACAATTTTGTGCGGTCTCTGTATATACCATTCCGAAGCCTGTTCGATTACCATCGCTTTCAAAATGTCAAAATTAACGTCGTTCCAGTTGCCATAGCTTATGGTGATCCCGTGAAACTTGCACACCGTTTTTGTTTTGGCGGGATCACCACCAACACAAACTCGGTATGTGTATATTTTGGGGCCACCAGATACAAAGGCGCAAATATAGCTTTCCCGACTGTAATCCTGAAGTTTGACAGGGAGGTCACCTAAAAAGTCTGCATAACGTGGACTCCAATCGCCGGGGCTTTCTGTGAATTGAAAGCTATCTGTATCATGATACAAAACGTGGTTCCCCAATTTTTCAGTGTTGCTGTATAAGTACAACCTAGCCATAGCAGTCGTGTAGCATGCTACAGGTGCACTCGTGTTCAGGTTAGGGCGCAACGCGTCACGAGCATCCTTGTAATTGAGGAACATAACCTCATTATTATTATTATTATTATTATTATTAGCACCGCGTCTTACTACCCGTTCGGGTTATACGCACTTACGCTAATGTGTAAGGGTTTGGTAATCAGATAAATCTTTGCCGGGACCGAGGATTGAACCCCGGCCGCCAGCATAGAAATCTGACACCTTACCCCTGGACCACCAGGTCACCAACCTCATTATTAACCTCAATGACTCTGTCCACGGTGATTTACGTATTCGCCAGGTACTTGTGGATGCCCTGATAGTCATTGACAACGGCTACTTGTGATAGTGAATTTTTAAAAAAAAATTGCCAGCGTACGGAGGCCAGGGTTTTTACAAAAAGGAATCGATATCAATTTTTACCTCTTTTCTTTCTTCATAATTTTTAATATAAGAAGCTAACTTCTCATCTTGTGAGGTACACTACACTGGCCATCCGCTGACTTCTTGTTTAATTTTCAAAAAAGTATCAATGTAGCCGTGAAATAATCCGCTAGAAGGTGTCTGCTGACCGTAAAACGATACATTGTACTCCCAAATTTTGTGTACGGCTTCAACGGTGTAGCCTCTCTTAACGGCTTTCTTGATCTCGTCTATCACCCAGATGCCTGTCAACCAGCGATCCCTCTTGTCATTCTACTGGCATGCACCTTGGTATTTATCTTGTCCGCATTTCTTCCACAATATGAGCATTAACGTGTCGTGCATCCGTGTGGCAATATGGGCATGAATAAATCCCGCGGAGGCGTGACGGTAACTTTGGCTATGCCTTCTACTTGTTCTATAGATGGACAATTTGGTTCCAAGTGGATTTTGGAGTGACCGATAGGATATTTTTTGTAGAAAAAAACGTAAGGATACAATGAGAACACGTCCAAGTACTTGATCTTCTCTCCACAAGAAAGGTCTGCTTCGTGAAAGAGTTTGATACAATTTGTACGCCCACCAAAGAATGTATCTATGGGACTGAGGGGCTCCTTGCTTTACACCTGATGTTGGAGCACAAATTGTTTCAAGTCCTTGTATATGCGTTTCATCGCATTAAAAATACACTCCCACATCTCTATGACCGTGTAGCAAGTATTCTTAAATTTTTCTACGCAAGCCATGGTCACTTCATAGCGAGTCTTCATGGTCTCGTGGTGGTTGTTCTTGATAGGGGTGGTCCTGTATGAATAACAGAGAGGGCACTCGTGCCAATAACATCCCCAGAACTGAATGACGGTGTTGGTATCTTTAGCTTTAACAACACCATCTACACCTCGCCCTAATATTCCTCACAGCCGTTGCCCTCATGAAGGATAAAGACACAACGTTGATGGGCCTCCCAGCAGAGCCATAGACATGTGACCTCTGCAAAAACCGATACGTTTATGGTTATCAATACAAATTTGGTTTGTGAACCATCATCCACTGTCATTACAGGTCACAGTTCGGCCTCCACGTCAAACCCCTTTAGCGTTATACTTTTAAATGTATAAACTTTGATTTAATAACAAATAAATAATGAGTGTGCCTGTTAGAAAAGTACATTTACTCATCCAGATCTGTCAGCGAAGCGTAATCACTTATCCTGGGTTGAGTGTTTAAAACCCGAAGACAAGTTATACAATAAAAGGATTTCAAAACCGGTTCTGAAGGGGGATAGAGTTGCCATGGTCAATGGCATCATGTACTAGCTCACGGTGTCATGGCCACGGTTTCTACGTTATGATTTATTCCTGTATCGATATGTCTTGTCAATCCGCCAAACTGTCACCAGGTATGAGTTATCAGGGTTGCACCAGAGCAATGACGTCATCGGTAAAACCCATCGTCACATAAATAGGGAAAGTGGGTGGGCTGTCAAGGTCACGGTTTCAAGGTCGTGATCTATTCCAGTCTCGACTTGTCTTGCCGAGCCGCCAAACTGGCACCAGGTATGAGTCATCAGGGTTTCGACCGAGCGATGACGTCATCGGGAAAATCCATTGTCACATAGAAGTGGTGAGAAGGTATAGGACTGCCAGGGTCAATGGCCTCATGTACTAGCTCACGGTTTCAAGGTCACGATCTATTCCTGTCTCGACATGTCTTGTCGAGCCACCAAACTGGTGTCAGGTATGATTCATCAGGGTTGCGACAGAGTGATGACGTCATCGCGAAAACCCATTGCCACATAGAGAGGGGAGAGAGAGAGGGTTGCCATATTCATGGTTTCAAAGCCATTATCTATTCCGGTCTCGACTTGCCTTGTCGGGCCACCAAACTGGCACCAGGTATGAATCATCAGGAATGCGAAAGAGCGATGACGTCATCTAGAAAACCCATTGTCACATATAAGGGAGAGAAGGGAGGGTTGCCATGGTCAAGGATCTCGTTGGAGTTGTTTCTTAACCAGTTCCTACGACTCCCCTCAAACAATTTTGGCAAAGGAGTCAAAATTTCCCTGTCTGTTAACCAATATGCTTTTTCTTTTTGCTCTATTAATTGCTCAAAAACTCTACGATATCTGACCGTTCATGAAATTTAAGGTTCCACTTCCTAACAAGCTTGAGCGCTAACACGTCTCTGTTATGGGCAAATTTATCGTATTCTTTCAGCGGTTCGGCCACCTGAATGACTATATTATTTATTTCGTGGCTAGCCCCACCATCACACCTTGTGAAACCTGCGAAGTGGCATGACGGACATGAACCTGTGCCTCGGGGTAGCCTACCCCTTTGACCAAATCTGGAAATTCAAATATCCCTTCTGCGAAGTTTGGAGATCCTGTACCCTTTTTGCCCTCGATAATATTGCCTATCATAGATTCGGATTGAGTGAGTAACCACGTGCATTTGAGTACGAGCTCATCACTGCCTGCGACCTCTGTCCCTATTTGACCTAGCCGTTGCTGTAGGTGTTTAAATTTGGTCTGAAATTTACTCGTTTGAGATAAGGATGGAGCTTTGGATTCCCCTACCCATTGCAAAAGTAAATTAAGTTTTCTTTATACTATGGTCATTTCTATTTCACTTGATGGGCATTCACCAGGATCGACTAATGACATTTTCCCCACTGTTTTTCTTTCCCACGATTTTGAAAGCTGTGGTCTCATGCCCTCTTCTGTCCACTCTGATAACCCCTCCCCCTCTTATATGGATCTCATAATCTAACGCGTACTCTTCTAACCTGTTGTTTTCCACGTTTATATTCATAACAAGGAGCTACTAATGTGTACCTATATGTGGCAGAACCCATCACTCACTTTGCAATATAACGATACCTCATTAAACGTACATTAACTCAAGAAATATTGTGAATTTTGTTCCCAACACCAAAAATACCACTTAAGCCTATCAAGACTTTAGCTAATACACAACATGTTAAATCAGTTAATTTTACTAGTGCATCCCAAACTAACCGCTATATTTCAGTTTACTACTTAGCTGGCCATTTGATGGTGCATGTTTGTCCTTTGAAGATTTCCAGATGATTTGATGTCGTGAAGGCCACTCGAATCATGTAGACGCATGGTGCTGCCCGATTGTTCGGTTTGTTATTAGACGTCCTCTCCGTCAACGGAAAATCTCCCCAGTGGACTGGAGACCCTGGCCTGTGTTGTCTGACGTCCCACTTTGTGATTTAATGTGTCCGCCTCAAGGACCGGGTGGAAAGGTTTCCACGCCCTAGATATGTGTAGTGGACATCCCCCCTGGCAATGAGAAATTTCCCCAGTTGACTGTAGATGCTGCCACCGTCTTGCGGTGCCTGACGTCCAACGTTGTGATTTAATGTCTCCCCCTTAAGGACTGGGTGTTTTTAGTAAGGTTGCCACAGCCTAGAAATGTGTTGGTGGACATCCCCTCTGGCAATAGAAAATTGCCCCAGTTGACTGTAGGTGCTGCCACCCTGTCTTTTGGTGTCTAGCCTCCCACGTTGTGGTTGAAGTTGACCCTCTAAAGGACTGGGTTGTGTCTAGTCAGCTTACTTGTGTTATTAAAATATCCACCTGGACATTGACTGTTTGAGCTGTTGCTCTGACTTTCGGAACTATAGTCGAATTCGTCAGGTTGACGGTTGACTATCCTAAAAGTAGTTTTTTCTTTCATGCTCAATATTATCGGAGGCCGTGACGAGTAAAGGTCTGCTACCATGAAACTCTTTTGCTTACTAAACTCCCTCACTCTTAACAATCTATGAGTCTGTTAGTTTCCTCTTTAATTTTGAATCTGTTGCCAAGTAAAACCCAGCCTTGCGACCCACTGATTGAAACACATACATTGCACTTTTAATTAAGGTTTATTGTCTGGACAGAGATATTGATATAATACAATCAAAACTGTTCTCCTGCCTTGATCTGCTCGATTCCATGCACATTGCAAGCGAGCCACATAAGGATTGTCGCGGTGACGGACGAGTTCTCGCCCATCTCGCTCAGCACAGCTCTAGCGGCTGGTTTTGTAACAATACTTCAGCGCTGCGCCAATCAACTGTGCGGAGATAGAAAGGGGTGGGGAGGAATCGTCACGTCACAACTACAAAACATCTAATCCAAGCAAATTAACAATTCGAACACATCAATATAATAACACCTATGGCAAGCCTTATCTCCAGGCTTCTGAATATGTTGATTAACATTATTTGATTAGGTTATATGTAGTGTCCGGATCTATTTTAACCTTATGAAACGTACAGGAGAAGCGAGTTTTCACGATTGAATTGCTTACGGCCTGATATCTGGTGTTATCGATCAAGCGGTTCGGACCAAACTGAAGGGCGAAAACTACTTTTGAGTTTTGTTTCGTAAATAAAGATGTTGGGATGGGTTTGATAAGAACAGATGGTAGTTTGATTGACGTAAACCTACATATACTATACATTGACAGACTGAGCCCTATTTAAAATGGATATTCTAGTATGAAAATGTTGTACGTTGTAGACAAGTTTTCTGGGTCACTAAGCACTTAGGGGTGCAAATATGTATTCCTCCCCACGAGCCTTTGTGGCTTAGCCAGCAAATGTATTTACATTATTTAATGAACTGTAGAGAACGATCTTAGTATACAATAAGTTTTCACACCCAGACATATGTCTCTTGGTCCAGTATTTTTATTTATTTTTTTATTGGGAAATAACCTTAGATTAAGGATTTGGTGACTCAATAATATTTCTTACCCAAGTATTACAGTTATCTCTCGTTGATATATATTAAATAATTTTAAAATGATTGATTTAAAGTTTGAAATTATATTAAAGGTTAGTAGGCTGATAGGTGGACTAACAAGCGTGAGATCCACAACAGTGGTTGCTCGGTCTAAGGTGTCTCACAATAGACTGGAATGCCGGAGACAGGGAGTCAGGGTTTGCATTCCTTCCTGGTGTAGTGAGCTAGTTTTCCACTCTTACTCTACAGAAAATGTGAGTATACTTCACATAAATGATACCTTCTTCATCCTTACGCCATTTAGTGTAAATATGTGGAAATCCCAGATTGATGTAATGTGGTAAGCACACACAAGGCAAATGTGCGTGTGGGATGGTTAGAAGACTTAAATATAAACAGATTATCATATACAAATATTACAAATAGTATACAATATAATATTTACAACAAATAATGTTACTTAATTTTTACTTACATTTCGTGTTATTTTAGGGGAATTCATCTCATCCCAACAACATTTCAAGAACCAGCCTTGAAAGTGGCGGTGGCAGATCATTATTTCCTCCTCTTGTTGTTAAGTTTGAGTGGAAATACCGTACACTTTACAAGAAAGAGCACATTACCCAAACTAAAAATGAAAATAAAAATTATTTGGTTGGAAACAAATATAATAATACGATAATGAGTGACAAATTGTCCATCAATACAAAAAAAACACAGTTAAGCGATAAGCACATCCTTAAATGGAGAAAAATGCGTGCTGTTAAGAAAATTAAAAAAATATCCCAGAGAAAAGTAACGGTGATAATGGGTGAAAACGAACTAAATGGTAAACGTCGATTTGTAGCCGATGGTTTTTCTCAAGAAAGAGAATGCCAATTGATGCTAGAACTTTCTAAGGTAAGTTTCCATTATTAACTTTAATTTGGCATTTGTAAAGTAAAAATTTCCTTAAAAGTACATCATTGTATTAAACTGACGTGCGTGAGTTTCAACTGGAAGCTCATTACTAAAATTCTAATCCTACCAGTTTTCATTCAATTATCTCTCCAAGAGAATCCTGGTGGATTTTTAAACTATTAATTACCCTTCAAATCCCTTACTTAAATCGTTAACTATAATAACCTTTATTTTAAAACGTACGCGTTAGCGGGACATGTTGAAGCACTTTTCACATTTTAATATATATTTTTTCCGATAAATTCTTTTTATTTTTCACAGGTATATAATTGTTCAATTGTTTACATTTTTATATTTGATTACATTTATTTAGGCTGCATATATTGCAAGTATCCCCTTGAAAGGGGTATGTTGCGATACTTATTTTGAATCGTCAAATTCATCAGATATACAGTTGATGCAAATGTTAAACTTGTATTATTTCGCTCACAGCAAATCAGTCAACATTTTGCAAACTTAACATTGCACCAATTAGTCTTTAATTAAATCATTCACTATATTCAATATCCATCATTGCAACCTAAAAAATTTGTTTTATCATAATCTGTTCAGCGATTTTAAAAAGCTATGTTCATCATCACACGTTTTATTTTATTGTTAAAGCTAATTCGAAAAATAATATTAATTTAAGTTTTTTTGTAAGATTTGGTTTGTTTTCTTGTGAATATATTCTTTCTTCATTTACGGCGGATATTTTTCTCTGCATGAGAATAAAATAGAATTTACTATTTACTTTTTAATTTCAACACGTATTAATTCCCGTCTGAGGTGTTGGTGACGTAAGGCACCGGTAAGAATAGATTTTAAGGGACAATGAATTATATGAAAATTTAGGTCCTACTGTTTTGGTACGAACATCCATATATAACAAACACATTGTTATTTAATTTTTTTACATTTTGGTTCCTTTTTTGTCAGTCCTCATTTGATATAACTTATGTGCTAGCAATACGGTATTTCTCTATTACTAAATCGTACTTTGTTACTAATAATTTTTATTTTATTTGAGATTGAAACACACATTTTTTTTTAGTGTTAAATATTATTATCACTCATGCGAGGTAAGTTAGAACACTCGTTGCAATTAGCTTCACATAATTTATTGCCATCTTGTCTTTAAAATTGCTTCCGTATTTGTTTTTTTACATAAACACTCTAGTATAAAAAAAACGCAAAAATAATGTTTTCTCTAGTGATAATGTACTTGAATACTTATAAAATCATTAGCCTAACAAAATAAAATATTAAATGACTTTAAAGTAGTTGTACAGCCCACATAAAAACAGAAAATCAACTGTAATTTACGAATAAATATACGCAAGTGGCCTATCTTGAATAGTTGATTCGGCTATTGCAGTGCAATAATCTAGTGTAGTGGTACGCTATATATCGCAATAACTATCCAGATAAACACTTCATTCTCAAATGAGCCGTTAAATAATCCCCTACCATTTAATTGATAAAATAACCCCAAGTAACAGCTAAGTGTTTATTTGATTGTAGGCAAATCCTGATTGTATTCTTATATAACAATACAAACATTTCATGAAAACCTAATAGAATTAATAGAAGTACAAAACCGTCTTTTTATATGAAATTAAAGAGGGTAATATTATTTTAAAAAATGTCTTTACTGTTGAAATAAATTAAATCATATTCTTTTATGATCTCTGCTAAATAAACAAACGCTCTAAAAGGGTACAAACGTAAACTTTGTAGTATGCATGAAATAAGAATGTTGTGGAATCAAAAAGTATAGCCCAAATAAGAAAAAAAGTGAACATTAAAAATTTTGTTTTATTTTTGTCTTTCTTGGAAGTATGAATACCTTAAAAAAAATTTAGACCTCTTAATTTTTAAGATAAATAATTAAAATACTGATGCATATATATATTTTAAAATATCTAATGAAATATGTTTTCCTAAAATCATCGAGGTCTAGAATCAAAATACTTATTTTTCTATATTAATACCGGTATGTATTATAACTAAGCAATTCAACCTATTCTATTGAAATTTAACTAAAGAAAGTATTAATTATAAATATCGAAACAAAAGAAGGTGTAGGTATAAACCACATTGAAATATATGCGCTTCTAATATTAATATAACATTATTGTTTTAAATGTTATTATAATATGTGTATTATCTTTTAAAATAGTATAAAATAAAAAACTAACCTTTCATGTATATTTAAAAAAGTTAAATAATACATATTATAATATGAATACTAATATTAAGTTTCTTTAAGATAGCTGCAATAGAAGGCGATGGATATAGTGGAAACATATCCCCACATACAAGCTCTGAAAGATTTGAGGGCGTGACACTAGGAAGAGCTGCTTTAGTAAGTACTAGTTGAATAGTTCCATAATAAAATTTGCCAACATTGTCTGTGTGATCTTTTGATTGAAAAATTGAGAGGCTGAATTTTAGGGAATAGCACCAACATTTAGCTAGAGTTTGGATATAAAATCAGATTACATAACCATTGTTATCTCCATTGCAATAGGTCATAACTAAACTCTAGCCTTCCTATATAAATGTATGTCGCTAAACTGTTCACCCATCCCTGCCGATATCGTGATATACTCTATTCCGTTAAAAAAAATGTACATTCTAGATGTGAAATCATATAGTCATGAGAACACTAAACGACACTTAACTTGTATATTGACATATGGTCATTCAACATGTTGAGCATCATGAACATTGAGAAACACGTTTACCCAAGGGGTTTGCCTATCAGAGCACTGAGACACGCTGCAGACGTCCATAAATCTTGAGTTATTTAATAGGCTGTTTGTTATTTCAAAATATGATTCCCTAAAGCCTATAGGATTAAAAACTTTATTTACACACTCATCTACATAGTTTTATAAAATTATACGAACCTTTATAATTAGCTCATTTTCAACGACGTTTCCCACGAAATGTCACAGTTCAGAGATAAAGGTCAATTATTATAAATTTATAGTTAAATTATATCGTGTTATCTACCCCCGGGGGGGGGGGAGACGAAGAACTCTGGTTAAAGAGAAAGGGAAAAGTATGGTTGGGGATAAATGATGTTTGTTGGGGTGATGGTGAGTATAATATTGATGGGGTGAGTATAAGATGTGATAGTGTGGGGAAGTTGATGGGGTTGTTAATTAGCTGTGGATGAAGGTCCAGGGGTGGGATGAGCTAAGTCACTGGGCACGTGGGTATTGGAGGGAGTGGGGGGCCGCGTATCTTCATCCTCCAAGGAGTCTTACTTGAGAATCTCCGCAAAGTCTCAGGTTAGATGTTACCACTGGATGGTGGTGGAGAGGAACTGTCTAGGGTCTGAGGGGTGGATGAAGGTATGGAGGGAGTATCGGGTGTACTGAGGGCATGGGCAAGTTGAGGTAATGGGTAGAGGGGGAAGAGGGTTTTGGATGAGGTCATGTATCCGGCGTTCATGGATTTCTATTTCTTCTTTCCTCCCTTCCCTTTTCTCCCCTTGGAGTGAATCATGGGGAGTATTGCGATGGAGCGTGAGAGGCAGCTATCCAAGGGCGCTACCTCAAAGGTTGTGGTCTGGGGCAGCCAACCAAGGGTGCTACCTCAGAGGTCGGGATTTGAGACAGCCATCCAAGGGCACTACCTCAGAGATTGGGAGCTGAGGCAACCAGCCAAAGGCTCTACATCAGAAGTCGGGAGTTGAGGTAATCCGTCAAGGGTGCTGCCTCAGGGGTCGGGATCTGAGACAGCCGGCCAAGGACACTACCTCAAAGATCGGGGGCTGAGGCAGCCAGCCAAGGGAGCTACCTCAGAGGTCGAGAGCTATGGCAGCCAACCAAGAGCGCTACCTCAGAGGTCGGGATCTGAGACAGCCGCGCTACATCAGAGGTTGGGATCTGAAACAACCAGACTAGGGTGCTACCTCAGAGGTTGAAAAAAAGGGCTTTGAAATTGCGAAGTATTTATATTTTACCTTAAAGAATTATGACTATGAGTTTCCTATCAATCCTACTTCTCCTTCCTTCTCTTTCTAACAATCAGTTAAATTTATATTTATGTAGGCGACTCTCTTCAAGATCCTAGCGAAGGACACAAATTACATAAAATAAACAGTAAACATATAGATTGATTAAATCCTAAATTATCTGTTGACCCATAGGAAAAATATATTACAGAAATTGCACAGAAATTATATAAGGGTCGGTCACCAGCAGATGACACATAAAAACAATTTATTTTTCTTGAAACAAATTGTAATTTTTTAACAGGATCCCAGCGTCTAGCCCGAACGGGTAGTAAGGCGTGGTACTATATATATTAAAAAAAAGTCATAACAGAAAAATACATGGATATTTTGGTTTTTTCATGTGGCTTTGATACTCTCAGCGAGGGGGGCAACTTCATGGTAGCCCCCCCCCCCAACTTTTAAAAATTCAAGTTTTTATGATTGCAACCGTTTATTCTTTGTTTGTACCGGATTGTTCCGCAAAAAATTTCATGTGTTCCGTTTTGATTGGCTCACAAATGCTGTGTTTACATTGGGGGGCAATTTTATGGTAGCTCCCCCTACCCACATTGTAGGTTGTTACGCAAAAAGTTCCGTTTGTTCCACATTCGTTTTCGCACAAATTGGTCGTGAACGTGTGACCCTTTGTTTACTCGTGAGGATCCAACTTCACGGCAGCCCCCACCCCCCTCCCCACACTTTTAAAAAATACAAGTTTTTATGATTGAAACCTTTTGTTCTTCGTATATTACGGATTGATCCGCAAAAATTTCATTTGTTCCGTTTTTGATAGGCACACAAATTATGTGTTTACATTGGAGGAGCTAACTTCATGGTAGCCCCTCCACTTTGGAAAATAGAAATTTTTATGGTTGCGATAGTCTTTTCCTCGTTTGTTTCAGATTGTTACGCAAAAACATGGCACAATTCCCTCGGCATTTTTATAGCTGGACATAGGGTATACAGTTGTTCTTGACACTCATGCTGACGATGACCCATTTGGCGTCAACCTCGTCCACCGGAAGCAAAGTGTTGAAAATACTGGTGATGTCGAGTGGCTTCACCGGCTTTGCTTTGTGGGTGTAAACGTCCTGACCTTCCATGATGTTTGATTGCTTCAACGACTGTCGTGATTATGGCCAGCACACCGTCGGGAGTCTCTTTTACAGCCGACGAGGGGAATACAAGGCGCACGCTGATCGGACGCAGGCTCTTGAGGGGCGGCAGGACCCTAGCGTCTTGAAAAATGTGTTGTAATATCTTACACCTTAGCGTCGTTGTATGTATGATTGGTGGGTGAGAATAAGGCGAGGAAAACCTTCATTGGAGTGTTCTGGGCGCGATGGAGATGGTACATGACACAGTAATGGCCGCAAAGGTCTGAGTCTATGCTTTGAAGTTGTATCGTGCTATGAGACGTGCGGGAAGTGTTTTTGCGTATAAATGCCAAATGTGACTATATACGAGGTGGAAAACCATAACTGTCAAAGTATTATCCCACGCCATTCTTGTCGATATAAATGGCGACCCAATGCGTCCCAGGCTTGGTGTGTGAGCCAATATTAATGAAGAGAGTGGCATTCACGCTATTCTTGCGGATAGTTGATCAGCAGGGAAAACACGGGATGATACAGAACGGAACCACGGGGTTGTTTTCAGCACACGTCTTATGGTGTGCGTGTCCATCTTCAATCATCCAATCTCAAAGTCCTCAAACGATGGAGGCTGAACAGAAATCCCAAACATAAATATGTTCCATGCACATGCTACGGCACAATTTAAGTGTTTTCAAAGAACAACCTCTGTCGTACGGATCTACGACTGGCGTAGGCGTGTATTTGGTTGGAAACTTGTTATTTTCAGCCTCCATCAACGTATATGGTTTCTCCATGCGTTGTGGCATGGGAGAGGAGGGATTCTATTATTATTATTATTATTATTATTATTATTATTATTAGCACCGCGTCTTACTACCCGTTCGGGTTATACGCACTTACGCTAATGTGTAATGGTAGGGTGATTGTGAGATGAAATGAAGGACCTACAGTTTAACGTTGAATCCGAACCACGGTGGAGGCCTGGCATTCCTCACATTCACAAGATGTCTTGTCAGAGGTGAAGGAAGGGTTTGGCAATCAGATAGGAGGGATTCAAGCAGGCTGTAATCCACATCATCGCTATTCCAGTGAATACCATGCAATTTGTTGGCGATATAGCTGTCTCGATTTTTAGCAGTGGCGGAAAGTTCCTCGATGCTGTAAGGGGCTTTTAGCATCCAATGTTGAAGTAATGTACCGTATACAGATAAAACACTCAGTTACTTGACGATAAACTCTTTGCCGTCATCGATGAAGCTTTGAAAATCTACAATAACGTTCATGATTTAAATGACAGGGGTAAGGTGCGGGAAAACACTTATATTAATTCCCAAAATCAGTCACGACGTTTCTGTTATTGTCAATGGTAATAATTTTGGAAACTCCACTTACACGATACAGATTATGGTTTCGGTTAGAGCTCTGGTGAAGATCACTTCGATGCTCAGAGAGCCATGCCTCGTCAAATTCCAATGCGATTTCATGTGGGTGGACAGATTAGGTGTGAGATCGGAAGCTATGAGATGATATCCCTTAGTGAAAGCTTCCTGTGTGATGTCGCTACCTTCGTTCATGAAATTGATATCAGTTCCTTAAAACATTACGTGGTAGGACATGGCCTAGTTGCCATTCGAAAAATAGGGCTGTGACGGTTTCAATGGCATTTGTTCCCCGTCCACATACAATGATAAATGGTTCATGATGTATGTTTGTAAATTGAACGGGTTCTTGGTGGCGTCTCCGTTGAACGCAGCGTTTAATACAAATACCACGAAGCATCGTTGGGGTAACTGTCCCGTGAATACGTTATCCAGTTATTTCACTTTCACACCCGTAGGAATAGTGAGTGTTTTTAATTCCACGTGGGTAATGGGATAGTTTTCGGGACTGGCGTTTATTGCTTTGGCATGTGCCAACAGTATAGAATGTGCTACTTTGAAACGTCGCACTAGAAGACAGCCTTCAATGATGTGAACCCTTAAGCGCCGGATTTCAGGGACCGCCATAAGACTAAACCCGTCTCTGAAATGGACCAACTTGACTCTGAGTTTAATTATTTTTAAAAGGTGTTTCTCTGGGTTGAACACATCACCATGAAAATACCCCAAAGATCCACCTTCTTGCTTTTTGCAATGAGACTGCGACGAGGCTCAAATCCTTTGTTGCCAGCGTTAACCTCCTAAAAGTTTCCTGGACTGTCTGCAAACCATAGACCACAAGTCAAATGTGTTATTTTGGATTCACTGTTGTAATTGAGCAGCATCCTAATGTACAATCTATAAGCATACGTGTTGCTAGGTGATGAAACTAGTTTTTGGTTTAAAAACACATCCACCTGTGTGAATAGCGAATTCAACCAATTGTTGTCGGGAATGATATGATAAACCTCGGTGAAAGCACCACCATCGGGTTTCATGATAGCCGCCCTGATATAGAGCATGGTCTGTGAAAGATCGATATAGAATTTGCCTTGACTTTTAAAGGTAAATTAGATGGGTGAATCATCGGTTAGGGAAGATACAGGTTTGTACTGGATCCAATGTCAACATTCAAAACTTGTTTGCGTGGGTGGGACGGAAAAGAGATCGTGTTCACTTCTGCCACACTTGCAAGTAGCTATCAAGCCCACATGTCACAAGCTTGGATTGGCTGAAATTAATCACGTGACCACACCCACTCACTCTCTGATTGACTTAATTTTCTTCCTCCCTCATCCTAACCCCCTTTCCAGTGTTACGAAATTGTTTATTCTTGTCTCATTTGTATTTATTGCTTTTTTATATGTGCTCAATAGTTATTTAAAGTATGGTCATTGCTTTTTTATTTGTGCTCTTTGGTTATTTATGTCTGGGTAGGATCAAGGCAGGCCGTTGGAGTTTATTTATTGGTGTGGGGTGTTTATTGTCATAGGATTGGGATGGGACGTTGAAGTTTTTTATTTATGTTTTGGTGTGCAATCCATGGCGTCGGGCGCTCCTCCCTCGGCATCGCTAGTGATCACTGGGAGCATCTTCTCTAGCTGGCCACTTAGCGAAGAGTGTGACCACCGAGCAGCTGACAGCATATTACGGCTGTAGGACACCTTTCCCTTCTTCTCACTCCCCCTCCTTTAAGTCATGTGTCGCAACCCCTTATATGGTAATGGGTTTTCCCGGTGTCACAACCCCCAATGTGGTAATGGGTTTTCCCTGATGACTGGCGCCAGGTTGGTGGCTCGACAATACAGGAATAGATCACGACCTTGAATGGGTTTTCCCAGTGTCCTCATTGCAATGTCGTAACCCCCTATATGATAATGGGTTTTTCCCGGTGATGTCGCAACTAGAGAGCATTTAAACACCTCTAATTATCTACAATCAGGGGCTTTAGAAGCCTTACGGTGATTTATAATCCTCATTTGGGGCCGCTATCACCCACCACAAAAGTCTACTAAATTTGGTTGTTTGGTATTGTCCGTCACCATGCGTGGATGTAGGTATCCGTCAAGGACCGGAGGAGTAAGGTATTAATGTTCAAGAGATTACGTGGAGTGAGGGAAAGTAGAAAACCACCCTAGTTCACCCGAGTGAGATTCGAACCCACTATTTCCCCCGTCATAAATCTATGAGTGACACGTACCCTTTCTGGCAAAACGTGTGGTAGGGATGATTAAGAAAATGTTCCGGGGGGAGAAATACATACAGTTTACACGGCGGGGATTCGAGTTCCCCTAGCCAGAATTAGATGAGCCTGACATTTAGGTGGCGTGCACACCTAGATTCAAACCTCGATATCTTTAGCACAGCTAATGTCTGTGATAACGGTCGTACTTAATTCCAAGTGCACCCACACCATTTTCGCAAGGACTTTGCTGGTTTACCATATTCTTCTAGACCAGGTATTATGTGTACTCGCATTTGATTGTATTGAGAAAATCAAAATCCAATCACTCTGTCATCGGACGTCTAGTGACACCATAGACCATGTGAACATCGATGCAATTATACAAATTTAGATGGCGTGCACAACGAGATTCGAACCTCAATATCTTTAGCACAGATAATGTCTGTTAGAACGGTCGTTCTTCCTTCAGAGTGCACCCCCACCATTTCCGAAATGGTTTTGCCCATTGACCAGATTTTTATAGACCAGGTAGTATGTGTACCTGCATTTTCTTGGAATGAGAAAAACAAAAGTAGATAACGCTGTTATCGTCTAGTGACGCTTTAGACCATGTGACCATCGATGCATGTATACACACATTATTATAAAATGCATTGTGATGGTAGATTGATATCCAAGTACCTAGTCTTTTTTTCTGGGCGTGATGGGGTTCAAATATGGCCGGATGAATTGATAGGTTTTTTCCAAATGGTTTAATTATCTACCTTCACGCAAATGAGGGCATACTTACCTTTTAAATTATTCATAACTAGTAATCCCACATGGCGTTGACCATGAACCACTGTGGTATTGTGTTAAAAAAATACCCTAATTAAAAAACTAATAAAAAAGCCGGCTTAAAGGTGCATTCGGACCCTCTCCCGTACATCTACGTTAAAAATTTCAGATCTATACGTACCATAGATTTGGCGGGGCATCGCACACAAACAAACATACACACACACGCACACACAGACAAACACTTCCTTTTATTATTATAGGTTCCTGTACCATTAATATAAATATGAGAATAGCACAGACGGGTGGACCAGCACGCAAGAGAGAAAACATATATATGTAAGACTAAAGTATAGATTAACAAGATCGAAAATCTCAATATCGAGATTTATTTCCACTGCACCCCAACGAGATTCAAACTGAATCCTAGAGATGAACATGACAGCTGAGCACTGTCTCACCGAACTCAGTCCCATTTTCATAGGAATAATTCCAAAAGCCACTTGATCTAATTTCACGTATTCATATGTCAAAACAAGTGATCTGCAGCAACTTATTTTGATATACTATTAATAACTATAAAATATCACCAATACTGTAGTATTATTTTATAAATTCTGGCTGAAAAAAGGTGTATTTTTCTAAAAGTCTCTTTGTTTAGCTAACTGTCTTATGTATGCCGTAGACATAGTTGGTGTTGTTGATACCGACGATACGTAAAAGTGGTGCCACAATGTCACCCACGGTCTGAGGATCAATGATTGACGTATATATGTACATTTGAGAGGTCAATCCTTGTAGAATGTTGGTGGTTTACGACGACTTTTAGACTTTGATCAGATTAGTTATAGGATCGAAACCGAACTGTAGACTTAGTAGAATAGATAGGGTCAGCAGCTGTATATTTGGTCAAGTAGTGACAATGTCTACATTTTCTTTAAGGTTTGTGTACTTGAATACATCTCTGTAGTCTCCTTTAAATGCATCTATATCGTTTAGGAGTCGACCAAGTCATGGACAGGGCTTTAATTTCCAAGAGAGATGTAATACATGAATATTTGTTCCACGCCGTTAGTATCCACCAAGTTGTCTTGACCCTCGGGTACGGACGTGAAAGAACATGGATATTGGAATTCGGCGAGGGCGACTTCCCACTATCCATCGAGTGTAAGATGGTAAGGTAGTTGTGTGGTGAATTTCGCGAGGATATTTTTCGGGAAATATCCCATAGAGCTTTCGTTTGGTAAAATGATGTAAAACTGATCCTTAATGGTAGGGCGCTGACTTAACTGACAGGAATCCAAGAATTAAACTTGGCGGGGTAACCTTTCCACTACGTGTCCACTATCTTTCTGGTGCCTTTACCCTTGGAACGTAGTAATTTATCAACTTTAAAAGTTTCGCGAAGACGTACGCATTTAAATTAATGTTCTTAAAATGTTCCCTCCCCAACATCGCCGTCAAGATCGGTCTAACCTGTTGACGTTTGGTTGTCACAACACAACACTAAGGACTTTGAGAATTTCTTCACTCCAATTGCTCTCGTAGCCTTGTTCAAACCACATTTTGGACTTGCTAATACGCACCATGTCACTGACTTTTAGTTTCTGTTTACTATGTGAGTTTGGGTGCTGCTTGCCATACAGGTTATCTCTGACTTGAAGCACGTTGGTTTATGAGACGTCTGCAGGCGCCATCTTTATACTGGGATTTTTTGCGCCGTTGTAAGCGTCGACAAGATCTTGGAAGAAGTTTACATAGGGATACGTGTTAATTTTGGTAAAATAACGCCCCATGAACCCTCTCAGAGTCCTATTGAATTGTTCCATGATGCTTGACTTCACGTCCGGATTATGGGTGGTGTAGTACCTTCTTTATTGAGAAATTTTTGGCCTAAACGTGACGTGAACTCTGTCCCCTTTTTCATGTGTAAATTAAGGTTTTACGGGCACTTTGTTTGAAAATGTTCTGAAATGAGACCCTCACGACGCTTTGCGTCTTGGAGGGAAGCGTCCTCACCCAGGAAATCTTGCTAAACACGTCAATTACGGTGAGCAAGTACACGGCACCGTCGTTGTATTTGCTGAGACCTCGCATATCGTTGAGATCGGCTTGCCAGAGAACCTCCAAGTTTGACACCACGTACTTGTTGCGTGGAAACTTTTTTATCACAGGTTTGTGTAGCGTATAAGCGTCCTGCGCACGCAGACATTCTCGTACTTTGGCCAGATCTCTCTTGAACGTCTCTATGAGCGACCTCGCCCCAGAAAGCCCTGCAGGATGAGAAGGGTCGTAGTAGATGTCGGCTAAACGGATCATTAAGCTTCGAAAGGGAGTCAACTGTTTTGGCCCACTCTTTTGAATTTTTCTTCATAGGGCATTGTGACGGTGTAAGTGGTTTGGGTACGGGCGTTGGATCTCTAATGGATGCCAAGCGTTTTGGGCTTACACAAAATTATTTCAGGACGTTTATTTTTTTGTAGCGCCGTGAGAAAATCTCGTCACCTTGATATCTCACTGTGTCTTCTTGATCTGATCAGATCATTGACTAAATCCATGATATTGGATCTACGCAGAGGCGTTTCGGGAATACTCACTTCCCCGTTTGTGGCCCAAAAGATACCACCTAGGGAAATAATAATGTTCTAGTAAAAGTCCGGGTTTTTTACGTGCCTGTACGGGTACAGTATTGAGTACAGCAAGGTTAGGAAGTACAGACACTTCAGGAGGAGTTGTGGAGGTATTTTCATGCGGTGGAGGGTGCTGACTAAAGTGCAGGTAGCGCTGTAACACTTGTTGGTATAAAGTCCATTTAGACATGTCGACAAATTTTGAAGCGAGGATTTTTTCCATTTCCTTGTCCAGCTCGTAGACCACTAGATTTGTGGCCAATGCCACTTGTTGCTGATGTTGCTCGTAACAAAGTGATGTTTCTGGGAACACCAATATCCTATCTTTCATGTGTTCCATTATCTACTTGTTGAATAAGGAACCAAGGACAACGCTGATTAAAGGGTCTAAAAGTAAAGGCAGGAACGCTCCCCTTCTCTGAACTAGTAGGCATCTCTTCTTCTTCCAACATTCTCATCGTTTGACAAGCTTACACAACACCTGCTTGTGAACACGTAACTTTGTCTTCTGCGCATTTTTTTTAACAGTACCATCCCTTTTAAAATGTTGTAGGCACACTCGCAAACAGAGTTAATTAGTTTCTTGTCTGCCTTTTTCAGCGAGATGATACTTTTCTGAGGGTTCATTCGGTTCATCGCACGCAAGAGAGGGGTTTGCTTTAACACCTTGGGACTCTTGGTTATGAAATTATCTGTAGACGGGACGTTTTGGTGTTTTTATAGCTTTTTCGTGGTAGGTAGACGTAGCACCCGACATTTGAGCGGGTTCTATATCTGAACCATTCGGATGTACTTTGCTTGAAATCTAACAAGATATAGCCGTGGGGAGTACTTGTAGCATCAGTGTAAGCCTCTTGTAAAACACGTGGGTTTTCAGGAGAGACCTGACGTGAAATATGTTGTATCTATGGAATTTTTAAAAAGCACGATATAGTGTGCGTTTAAGGAAATGTTTCTTTGGCCCTTGCCCTGATGGAATATATTGTGTGTAAGGTATATGGCACTAATATTTTGATTATGGTCTCCTTTGGTTTAAAGATCGACGACCACTTCGTTGGCTTCACGCATCAGGTCGTCCATGATAATCCGCTGTGGAACGCCATTACTGTCACCATTAATTTACGGCAAATCCTTACAGAATATGACGGTGGGACCTGGCCCATCCTGTTCGAATCCCGGTTGCCATAAAGCGTAACATCAGGTGATTTTATCAAAATTAACGTCACACATTGTGTCCAAGTGACGGATATTGTCGGCTATAAAATGTGACTTTCCACATCTGGAAGGACTACTCATGATGTCCGAAAATGGATGTTTCAATTTGTCCATAATGTTTGAGACTGAGCTTATAAGATAAATAAACTTGTATTTATATTATTATTATTATTATTACTATTAGCACCGCGTCTTACTACCCGTTCGGGTTATACGCACTTTCGCTAATGTGTAATGATAGGGTGATTATGAGATTAAATGAAGGACCTACAGTTTAACGGGGAATCCGAACCACGGTGGAGGCCTGGCATTCCCCTCATTCAAATGATGTCTTGTCAGAGGTTGTATTTATAGGATAAGCGAGAGGGGTTATAGACGTTTAAAACACAAAAATAACAACTTTATAATATTTATTTACAAACACAATACACACAAATAATAGTTTTAGAATATAGCTAATAACGTGAAAAGCATATTTGGAATATTAATTTACAAAAAATGATAGATTTATAATATGTATCTAAGAGTATATCTTACACCTTGAAAAATATAGATGTTTTGAATTAAAGGAAACAATACTCAATTTCGAGGTCGTAGTGGGAATAGTGTCCTCGGTACTAAATAGCCCGGGAAAATATCAAAGTCCAATTTAAAGAATAATTAAATAAATATATATGTATGTATATGTACACAGACAGATGGTTTCTATGTAAAATATGGACAAGAAACCAGCAGATAATAAATCATATTTGACTAGAATTAAAATATGTACAAAAATAAATACATACAAACAACTAATTATATTTGACTAAAAATAATCAGCTTGATGAAGGTTTGTACTGGTGGATAAAAATATATATAAAAAGTATCCCGGTTGCATAAAATAAAATAAAAAATGCGTGTTTTAATGCAAACAAATCTCAAAACTTTGAAAAAGGTTATGTCAGTGAAACTGTCTAGAATGAAAGAAAAAAATATGAAAATTCCGCTCATTTAAATGATAAACTTTTAGTCGTGGTTAGCGCGTTTACAAGGACTGTGATACCCAAATGCCAACGTATTATAATCATCAGCTATCCGTCGTTTGGTGTATACGGGCCGGTAAAATTTAGTTTGTGAAAGGGTACATACAATCGCAAGACCTTTTCTTACAATTTTGTGCGGTATCTGTATGTACCTTCCCGCAGACTGCTCGGTGACCATCGCTTTCAAAACGTAAAAATTAACGTCGTTCCGGTTGCCATAGTTTATGGTGATCCCGCGAACCTTGAACACCGTTATTTTTTGGCAGGATTGCCACCAACACAAACTCGGTACGCTTAATTCTTAGGGCCACCAGATACAAAGGCACTAATAAAACTTTCCGGACCATAATCTTGAAGTTCGTCAGTGAGGTCACCCAAAAAAGTCTCCGGTTGGTGGATTCCAATCGCCGGGGCGTCCCGTAAATAGAGCGCTATCTGTATCATGATATAAAACGTGGTGCCCCACTTTTTCAAGGATGCTGTGTAAGTACAACTTAGCCATAGCAGTCGTGAAGCATGCCACAGGGGCACTCGTGTTAGTTTTAGGACGCAACGCGTCACGCGCATCCTTGTAATTGAGGAACATAACCTCAGCAATAATATCAATGACGCTGTCTACGGTAATGTACGGATCCGTCAGGTACTTGTGGATGCCCTGTTAGTCGTTGACAACAGCTACGTGTGGTGAATCGGACCTTTGCCCAAACTTTCTCCATAGTGAATTTAAAAAGAGTTTGGCCAGTGTGAGGAGACCAGGGTTTTTACAAACAGAATCGAAATCTTGCATATGTTTGGTGGCAAATTCAACACTTTTGGGAAATTGATCCATGTCGAAGGAAGAGTAAGCCTACAGATGTGTTACACCAACCTCACATGTAATAGTTCTCCAAATTATGCTAGATCTCCAAGTGTCACATTCTAAAAGGCTGTATTTCCTCGACTTTAATAAAATAATAATAAAGTCACATTGCATCATGATCATCACATGGTTTGCGGGCTGCACAAAATCATGGATAGGGCCGCGAGTCTGAAATTCCTAGTCTAAGGCATTATTCTTGCAATAAACCAAACTGCTGATGATGGGGAGATTCGGGTTAAAATCCCGGTAGGGTGTACTGAGGGTATTGTTTCTTAAAGGGTTTTTCACTCTCTCTTCACGCAAATGGGGTGTACTTACTCTATATTCCTCATCCCTAACACATAAGCGTAGTTAGACATATGCGTATAATTCAAACGGGTAGTAAGATTTGGTTCAATAAAACAACCAAAAAACACTGCATTATTTTAACTCGCCTCATCATTGCCATCAAATTATATTATTGTCGAATGGGTTTCCCAACTCTATTTTAAAAATATATTTTAATATTATACAAATGCATTTTTCATTAATATTATTGTAATATTGTATTTACAATTTTAAGACAAGTGGATTTTTGTATTTGCAGTTGGTGTACTTTGGTATGATGGATGTAGAAATGTTAGAACTCTACCTTAACATTAGTGAGAGAGGCAAATACTTTATAGAACGTTATTTTAATACAAAAGAAGAATTGTATTTTACCTTTTCTCATCTTGTTTGCAGATCATCACTTTTAGGTAAGTTAGAATTTCCAATTTTATAACATGAATAATTTAATGTACCCTACAGTACATTTTAGAATTACCGTATGTGTTTTGCATTTTCTTCAACTCAGTGTTTGCTAATTTCAACTTGTGTCTCATCTACTTTGGGGATCTTTATAATCCGGGGGCTCAAGAGTCTTGTAAAGGTGGAGTTTTCTAGGCATTGTTGGTTGCCACGATCGGTCCGGTCGTTACTACTTGCAGTCACTATCGGCAGTCGCTATCTAGTGTTTCCTAGACATGATCCAGCACCGCTGTTCAAAACCAGTTAGCTAGCTAGCATCATGTGAAAAAAAACATAAAGCTCTTATTCTTGATTACGAAGAAGATGAAGAAGAATCCTTAATAAATTTGTTAACTCATAGAGTTACCATAAGTTATTTATTTATTTCCCGAGTAAAAGAGGACTTCTTGTTAATAAGAAATCACCTTGACAAGTGAATAATTTCAACCACTTTTTTGATTAAGAAAAAAAAAAAAAATTGCTTAGAGGATTTGAAGAAGGGTAGTTCTAACAGAGTGAAAAAGCCCATAACACCATAAGAGAAACTGACTATTACTTTACGGTATGCAACTTATATTTTTTTCATTTTTAAATAGCCTTTAGATAGAGGTTTGTTAAAATACAATAGATTCATCCTATCTCAATAATGTTTCATCTTCTTCTACACTCCGTTCTGCTATTGTACAGCAAAAGAAAAACCGGCACATATGCACAACTAAAGGCAGCTGTTGATCAACTACCTCCTCTTCAAATTTAACAATATTATTTCAATTAAAAGCAAGAAACGGAAAGCCGCCACCAAGAAACCCGTCACAGACTTTAAATAAAGCCGTATTTGTCTTAAACCGTCATGTTTTATGTAGGTACGTACATGATTAGTTCTGAATGGTGCAGCGTGGCCGTGACTTGACTTATCCAAGGAGAAGTACCAACCACTGGCAGTTACAACAGAAGTCTCGCAGCACGTCTGAACAGCCGCTATTATTGGTTCACCATAACTTGAAACCGGAAGTAAACAAACAGTCCCATTTTCACTACGTTGAAGGACCTACATTATTGGTGGAACACGAGAGCAACATTTTAAACAGGCTCAAACATATATAGTCATTATCATAGCAAAGTAGATCTCTACGAATTTTTGTATTTTTTAATACATTTAAATCTCCTGTCTTATATTTAATAAAAATCAGGTCAGACTCAACAAACACCATAAATAGACGGGAAGCACTCAACACTCACAACCATCACTAAACGCTGCTGAGATGAACTGTCGACTGACCGTTGCTGACTTGACGTTAACATGTGGTAAGGACTGTATCATGTGGTCTCTCAACGCTGAGTCAGGTGTTTGTTGGAATTCGAATAGAACTTTCAAATTTTAAAGTATCATTTCTAAATCAAACAAAGGGAAAATCTTAGCAATAATAATTTTCTAGTGTTATTTTAAAACAAGTTTAATACAAACCAAAGGAGGAACTATTGAGTTAGAGAATACCATTGAAGTCCGTTCAGTAGCAAATCAGAGCATAGACTTCCACATGGCTTTGATTAAATCAGGTCTCAGCTTAAGGTGAAGCAATAATAGGAATACATCTCCACTCAGAATTAGAGGAACTAGTGCAAGGTCAGCCATCGCGGCTGGCCGCGACCGCTGGTCATGGCAGGTAACAGTTCCTAGGAAACTCCAGCTTAAGGCCTATATCACACTAAGGTGCCACGGCAGCTCTGCTGGCAGCGCTACTATTTACAAAACAAATAAATCAATGGTGCATCACACACCTGGCATTGTTGCCAGTCGGGCAGAGATGCCAGTCCAGGTGACGAGATATTCCACTAGTGGTAGCGCTGCCGCCATAAGAATACATAGAGTTAGGTCAGGATGGCAGACCCCACAATTGCCAACAGAGCTGTCATGGCATCCTAGTGTGATATAGTTTGGTGATAATGAAGCAGTCTGTTAGTGTGAAAAGTATAACTAACATGTATGCGAGTAGTTCCAGACTCTACCCTAAGCTTTAGATACTTTCAACTTTCCAATTACCACATTAATCTTTATCATTAAACATACCCTGTTCCTCTAATGCAGTGGTTCCCAACCTGGGGGACATCAAGAATTTCCAAGGGGACGTGGAACAATGTGGAGATAATGTTAAAAATCAGATATGACTAAAGATATTTTGTATCTAAATCATTTTCCCATAGTAATCAAGAGAATTGTTTCTTCCAGTATTCGCAACACTGCCTATCAGTTGTAATAAATTTAGTGAAGTGCCAAAATTTTGCATGCACATGTTTATTTTGAAGCTCGCAAGCCTCGTATTGGCCCCCCAATTTTCCTCTCTTCCCTCTTCCTATGCCAAAGGTTCCCAAACTTTTTAAACCAAAGGAGCCCTTGCACCAGAAGAAATACATATTGGAGCCCTCAAAGACAATTTTACACTAATATTGTGAACTTCATTAATAACAGTTAACTTTTACAAGTAGAAAAGTTAAAAGTATACAACAAACGGAAAATCTCACAAGTTCTGGCTGCACCTTTGGCAAATGGCCTTTCTTCAAATTAAAAAAAAGGCAATCCTAATTAATGATGCTCTTTTATAGTGTGAAAAACAAATAAAGAATATTTTAAAATTGTCTCACGAAGTCTGGGATAACTGGTGGTGGAGTTCAAGGGCTCTGTGGAGAACAGTTTGAAAACGCTGCCCTAAGCTACCATTGCAGCAACGTGCAACACCAATGCATATTCAACTCTTACTCTCATAAAAATTAGATAACGTTGCCGAATTGAAGTGGAAAGTGATTGCGGAGTGCTCTGTCAAACATCAAACCCAATATTCAAAAATTATGAGAACAAAACAGAGCCAATCACCACAATAATCTTGAGTAATGTTTTCTAGCATTATCAATTATACAAGCAATAGGTATATAAAATAGGGGCTAACTGCCAAGCCAATGGATTTTTATTCGTTTTCCCTTCCAGTCCTTTCTTGGTCCTTATTCAGTAGATAGACTAGACCCACTTTGTGGCACGCCTGGGATGGGGGATGGTAAAGGAGTTTTAGAGAGGAAATCAGTGAATTTATATGGGTCTGGGTTCAATTTTTTTGAGCCTAGTCTTCTAGAACTCGAGGCTTCCAGGCTTGGTAGCCCCTATACAAACAGGCCTATAGTCGGTAAAGTTAAGTCCAGTGAGTGGACCATTGGGTTCAGTGAGTAGACCATTGAGCTCAGTGAGTGGACCATTGAATCCAGTGTGTTGTGCATGTGGACCAGTGTTGGAGTTATGTAGTTATAATTTTGAGAAATCCAAAAATCATCCTTTAATTTTAAATTAATGTCATATTTTAAATAATAAATTGTGTATACATAAAATAGCGTTGTCTGCCCTTAAAATCACCTACTAATCATAAGATTTCCGCCTTATCGGTGCTAGCTGTTCCACTAAAGTTCAACACAGCTCTACATTTTCCGATCTGCCTGAGATGTTTGACACAGAAGAACCTATCATATCTCAGAAACAGCCATCTTGAGTCAGTGCATATGTGCATTTGGTAACGCATGCGCTCTACAGCCAGAAGCAGGCAGACAGATTGTTATCGCTGGACATCAGGCATCTTAGCTGATTTCTAGAAGAAGTCCAGTCTCCGGTTAACTTTAGTGGTCAGACACCGATCTTTTGTGTCTTGTGGGGGGGNGGGAGGGAAGGGAAATGGGGGGGAACATAAGCGTGCTGTGGGGTGGCTATGGTGTGCAGATGATAGCCCTTGGGGCTCAAGGGAGAAATAGGAGTAGGTGGGGGTCGGGTGGTTGATGAGGGGGAAAGATGAGGAAAGGAAGGGGAGAATTTAAGGGTAGGGACTCTTATTACTGTTGAAATGGAATGGGGACGTTCGAGGATCCTGGCGTTGATGTTCGGGCAGTAGAAGGTGGGCTCTCAGGTGGAGTACTGCTTGGTTGCCGACATCTTCTTCAGGGTATTCTCTCAAGGGGCTTTGCCAGAGTGGCAGGTATAGCCCATCTCATGAGATCACCGTGAAAAGGACAGGGTCAGACGAAAAAGGCAAGTGGGTGGGAAGGGGAAGAGGTCAGTGGAAAGAGTCCCATCAACGTGTGTCCCTGTGGGATGCGAAGAAGTCCCGGCAACGTATGTCGCGGTGGGACACGTGAAGGTCCCAGCAACGTGTGTCGTGGTGGGACAGGTGAGGGTCTTGGCAAGGTGTGCCATGGGGGTGGTAGGGAGAGATATATTAATAGACAATCTTGTTCTTTCTGACCCTTGACATTCTATTCACTCTTTAAGATAATGCTCTTTTGGAACATGTGACACACCAGTTTTGGATAGCCACTGATGTTTGAGCAGCAGCAGAAGCAGATTAGCATGCATCTAGAGCTACGTCTGGAGACACTAATCTATGGGGGGATGGGCGAGAGCCTCCTAAACCACTGTTTACACTTCTCGCTTATCCCAGCAAGGCTTTGGGACGTCAATGGCACCCTCCAGGGTCTATGACGTAGTTCCCAAGCCCCTGGAAAAGAGGATTGGTGGCACCAAGAAGCCTGTCATAGAAAGACTGCGCCAGCTTCCGGAAGTCGTCCTTGATGGTGGGCATCTCCAGATCCCGGTGCAGAGTCGCATTGCGATCGTACCAGAGTGCGTCCAAAATGATCCTCAGACACCTGCTCTGGAATGTCTGTATCCTCCTCATACACGGGTTCACCATGTGACCTCAAGCGGGACGTGCATAGTTTAGTATCGGCCTGAACAACTGCTTGTACAATGTCAGACCGTTCCTTGGGGACAGGACACTATTCCTGTTGAGGAATGTCAGTTTCTCGTTGCAGTATAGTTACCAGGTCAGCTTGGCACCCAGTGTAAGTCCCAGGTACTTAGCACTGTTCGCCCATCTGATTTGCTTTCCAAACAGCCGGAGAGGGGCCTGCCTGTAGAACTTTTTTCCATGTGAAAAGCACTGCTGTACTCTTCTCCACCTTAATACTTGTACTCCAGGTGGTCAGCCACCCCTCCAACTGCACCAGGCGAGTCTGAAGTGTCCTCTCTACCAGCTGCCCTCACCACAACTCTGCTACTAGAGCCGTGTCATTCGCATACAGTGCCAACTTGGTGTATGGTGATTTAGGAATGTTTTTCGCATACAGATTGTAGGGCACCGGGCCCATAAGGGAACCCTGTGACACTCCAGCCCGGATGCTTTTAACTTGGGAAGTGGCGTTCCCGAAAGGTAGTGGAGAAGGTGCGGTGGGATGGATAAGATTGTACAACCTTAACTAGGTATAAGGTTGGATTTAAGGAAAGGCATTTGAAAAGGAAACCTTCATGCCAAACACCATCAAAGGCTTTTGCCACAACGAGAAAGACAGCATCAGTCAGACTGTTGACGTTGAAGTTTTTCGTGACCTGCTCCATGAGTCGGACAAGTTGGGGAGATGTGTCGTGTTCGGCCCGAAAGCCGAACTGCTCGTTCATCAAAATTCCCGCCTCGGTAACATGTTGGATCACTCTCGTTAGTAGAAGTCTGTCGAACAACTTACACAAACTGTCGACCAATCTGATCGGTCGGTAAGACGAAGTTAGGGCCGGGTCCTTACCCGGTTTATGAAAACAGGACGTTGGTATACTTACGGAGCTCAGTGAAGTGACTCAGGATTAGAACGGCATTGAATAACACCATGAGGAAGTTAATCACCTCCAAGAGCATCTTTCGGAGGACCACGTTACTGATACCGTTCGGTCTGAAGGCCTTGTTTAATCTTATAGCGGCTAATGCCCGCGAAGTTTCTGTCACCTCCGTGGGTTCAGGTTCATCCAAGGGTCTGTACGAGACAACACCGATGAACTGAGACACGTGCACAATGCGCACCGGATCTTACGTGTCGTCAGTCGGTATGAATTGTGCCTCTAGGTCCACAGCGACCTTCTCCCGGTCGGAGTTGGCCACCCCGTTCTGTCCTACAATAGGCGGCCTTGGTACAGGAACCCACATCAATTTCCTGGTCTTGCGCCACAAGGACCTGTTCTGTACGTACAAGCTATCAATCTTGTCCTCCCAGACACTGCTCCGGTATCCTTGGACAATATCACGAACCACGTGGGCTTTGCAGCTCCAGTTATCTTTGTCCACTGGGTCCCTTGAGATTTGCCAAGCCTTCCTCAGCCAATTTGTTTCCTATACGTTCCTTCCCTTCCTCAAGAAACTCGATGTAAAGTCCCATGGATCCAGTCTCGGAATACCCTTGAGTAGCTCAATGCAAATTTTGAGCTTTGCAGTCTACTCCTATCGGGTGTAGGCAGGGATGGGGTGTGGAAGAAATGGGGTGGTGGTAGAGGCGGAAGGGGACGGAGTGGTAGAAATGGTTGATAGGGGGTGGAGATGAAGAAGCGTGTGGAGCGATAAGTGGATGTTGGGACAGGAGTGATCTTGGAGGAGTCTTTGACAGAAAATGAAGAACCAGGTGTGGTTGGTTCTGTAAGGGTGGCTTTGGCACGTGCCTCATCCTGAGGGGAATGGGGTTGGTCTCCCTGACGGTGCACTCGCGATAGATTTTACAATTGTCTTTGGTGTTGGAGCTGGAGTCATGGTCGCCTTCCGTTCCACAACGTGCCCCGATGGCTTCCGTACTTCGCTTATGCCATCCATCCTCCCTTCTTGCGCTCTAGAGGCTCGTGCAAGCCCTGCCACCCACAATGACCTATACGTAGGACAGCCCTACCGAGCCAAGTAGTGGTCTCTCGAGCAGTGCAGGCACTTTGGGAGAGATCGTCTCTCCTCCAAGTACCCACCCCTCTCGTGGTAACCACAACAAAAACCACACCTCGGATTCGCTTGGCAAACCTCCGCACATGCCCACACCAGGAAATATTTTGCACTGAACCGGACCACTGGGAGACTTTTACTTCTCCACCTTCTCCAGGCCAAGTGAAAAGTCTCCGTGTTTTATACCCTCCACTGCTGCCTGGCCTTGTTCAACGGGAGATAAGTGAAGCTTCCCATTGACACGTGAGAACAGAATAAACAATGTCCACCAAACGTGCCAATAGAATAGAGAGGAGATGTCTCATTGTCGCGGAGTGAAGAGTGGAGCTGCACTGGTATTAGAGAGGGTGGTTGGTGCGGCAGGTACAAGCGTGGATAAAAGAAGCAAGTCCCGAACAATGAGGCACGAGCTTTGTTGGCCGTTGTGAGGAGATTTTTAATAACCCGTGAATGTATAGCACGTGTATAGATATAGTGGATTGTGCCACAAAACAGCGTTATAATTTGAAAACATACATCAGGTGAATGGTCTATAATATATGTATTTTTACTAGAAAATAAAATATGTTGTTAATCAATTGTTTTGAGTTTGCGTTGCAATGAACCATGGGTCAACATACAGATTGTGAATTGCTGTGCTACACAAGCAGATTCTGCTTTCTAATTTCGGTGAACGTGTGAATCAAGCTTTAGCCAATAAGAGTTTATATATGTATAAATGACCCACCCAACATGACCCCAATCTCCATTCTATGCCCTTGATAATATTGACACTGGTTAAAATAAAAACTTCTTAATATCATAAGATTAACTTATTTTGTTTTGTCTACATTAAATAGTGTGTCTTTTTTCGACGTTTTTAGCACTTTTTGTTTCGTCCAGTTGATGATTTTTCCTCGAATTGCCTTTCTTCAACTTGTTGGATCAAAATTTCAAGCCATCACCCGAGGTAATTTACATGGTTGTTGAGGCTCCTGATGCCTCTCCTGATATGACACTGATTAGGATTTTGATAGGATAATAGAACTTTCTGAAATATATTCTTAACAGAAAATTAGTCTATAGGCCTGTTTCACTGTCAGTGGCACTTATCTACAAAAGCCTTAGTTCAAGTTTAAATTATACTTTAGCTCATCACTTATGTTTGTTTATGCTGCTGTTGTATTATATTATTCTATTTCCACACTTTTGCAAAACAATAGATTGTTAATAATTACTACTTATCTTGTGGAGATCCAACGTTCCTTTTACTGTAAATATTGTCACCACTACGGGGGACTTATATAGCCACTTGCTGGGGGTTCGTGATTGACGCTAGTCTTGCGTTTTCAAAGGTTTATTAATACTACCATTCTACTACAAATGTGATGTTAGAGTGAAGTTAAAATGAAGACCTTAGGGGTTAAAGAGAAGCGAGTGACTGAATGAGGTGGTATGATGTTTTACCTGCACGTCTCTGCACGAACTTCGACTTTGCTTCCCTGGGCTCGAGCGGCAGCCCCGACTGGTACTTGGTGAACCCGACGACTTAGCCCCGTGGCCTCGTGACCAGCAGCGCGACCTCTTAGCTACGATCTTCCGTAAACAACCGTCCCCAATGGGCTCCAAACCCTTCTTTTCAAACCCGCGTTCGGCCTAGTTTCCCCCTATGGCTTGTAGACATCTCTCTTTCGTGTCATCGCTTCTAATTTGCTTGTTTACTGATTCATCACAACAAATCTCATACCTTTCATTATGTCACTCACAATATCATATGTTTATACTAACACGCCTTTCAATTGAGGCCATTGGTGACGATATGTTAAATTAAATAACAACTAATAATACCTATTTTTATATAATAATGTATTTGATTACTTGAATGATAAAAACTTTTTTTCCTCTATAGGCACGGATTTACCAAGGAACCAATCTCATCTAAGTCATGCAGTTCATGCAGACAACTGTAACTTAAAGAAAAATGGCATCTGTACGAAGATACCTCCAGCATACACTTGGAGAGACTACAGGTATGATTCGTATATGAACAAATTACAATAATTTGTGGTTGATATTAGTTCCCTTAATTTATATTTGGAGTAGACAAACAAAGTCATATCAACTATTTGAGTAAAATTTAAATCACTTAACTTTCAAAGCCATTGGAGGAATATGTTATTCCATTTATATTATATTTATGATCAATTGCTTTAAATTGTTTAAAAAAGACTTAATGAAATACTATAACAATAAAAACGGTATATTTTTTCATATACAACCCTGTTGAATACCATTAATGCTAATGATAAATACTATGATAGGCCTGAAGGGAACCAAAATAGCAGTATAAATATTATTTTCAAATAATATACTTATATAAACCTATTATATTAATCTAAATTAGTAAGGAAGGATGATGTAATTCATCTCCACCTAGAAAAAGAGTTTACAACTGCACTAGCGTAATGGAGATACATATGGGTATAGGGTCTAAAGGTCTTGTGTGTCAAGTCATAAGAGGTTTTTTCTCTGGGATCCTTCTCAGCGAGTGGGGGTGGAAAAAGAGTGGATACGAACAAAGCTACAACAGTGCAGGAATCCCCTTTCTCTGCTCAAAGGGCGTTGATCTTTATCGCTGGCAACCGAATCTGGACCTCTCCCTCCTCTTACTACCCTAAATTCCCCTTAAACTTTCTCCATTACTTCTTAAATCGTAGAAGACACCTCCGTGGCGATATGAAAATGTATTATTAATATATTTTTAATCAGATAATATATGCACCATCTCAATTATTTTTCCTTAGCGTGGGTAGCCTATCAATTATTTCTCATTATGCTGACAGCAAAAATTTAAGCTGACAGTATTATTGCAGTGGTTTAGGGTTAGCTGAAATTATTAAACATTACGTAACAATAAATTTTAGTGTTATTTACAATGCTGCCAATCAAATAATATGGTGCTGTCATTAATTATAGTAATGGAAAATTAAATTGACAATACTTTTGTTTCACTGTAAAGGGTGCTTGAGATACTTTAAGCTGTAATGGTCAACTATCATCACTAAAGAAAAATACTGTAACCTCAAATTCAGAGTATATTAAGCACAGCTGATTCTAGGGAAAGTAAAATATCTTAACCCCCATTTTACTGCTGACTATGAATTTCATTTTAAATTCCTTCCAACAATAAAGATAAATATGCCAAAATACACGCAAAAAATGTCACCAAGTTTCTGTTATCTAGGTACGTTTTATTCAGTTTTTAGTTCCTTCTGAAAATTTAGCAAAATGGCGCTACTGTATCGTCATTTCCCTTTCACTCTAATATGTAGAGGAGGTAACGATAACTATTACAAAGTAAATGCATAACAAAGTAGAGACTGGGAAATATTTAATAAGAGCAAGATAAATAAATAGGTAACAATAATAGATTTTTATTTTTAAAAAACATAAAAAGATGATATAGGGTTACAATTAATAGCAGGAAAACAGTAATAAATGTCCGTTAAATTGATTAAGGAAAACATGTAACTCTTAGAAGTATAAAGGAAAACATTGAGTTTTAAACTGATAAGTATCATAGGATTTAACAACTCCAAAGATATAGGAACTTCCCGTAGCACGGGAGAATACGTGTTCAAGACGACAAGAAACCCTCAAATGGAAGTTAAGTTAATAGAGAGTATTGGATTCCAAACCAGCCGGACTAGCACCAGACTACCACCAGAAGGGTATAAACAGAAAACATGGTGAATTAATTACTAATAAAAATATAGCTGCAAATCCTATAGTTTTAGATTTACTAGGCTAAATGTCGGCCAAGCTAACTGGTTTGATTTGAAATTAAGAAAGGTCCCATAGACACACTAAATAATAAATGGTAAGAGGGTGGTCTCTGAATTACATTAGTAGATGGCTAACAATCAGGTGTCAACACAAAATGGTACTATGGCCGGTCCTTTCCCAGTGGGTACTGCCAGAGCACTCAATAGTACATTTATACCATTACCCACTCCCTGGGGTATACATCAAATCTAGCACTCACTAACTTTAAACAATTGGACTAATGAGGTGCCAACAAGGGGCAAATGAAAATACTATCTATGCGGGCCACTATACAACACTAGCCGCGGTCCGCACTTTGCGCACCCAAAATAGTAACACAGAAAGAGGGGTGCCAACAAGAATGCTGTGAGATACTAACCTAACTAGGTCCTAAAATAAAGGCGTTAGACAATCTGCTTGTAGCCATACAAAAATTCGAATTAGTGAGCATGACGTCCACGGCGTCATGGGATATTGTGAAGTCATAAAGACTTTAAACGGAGTAATGAACTTATGGAGAAGAGGACCCTTAAAGCAAGGTCCTTATTACATATAGAGCTCAAAGCCCAAGTATTTAAGCTATGCCATATGGACATAGGGAAAATATATAGTCAGACTATCTGACTAAAGAAATTAAGTCAGATTGACACAAAACCAAATTTAGTCATTCTAACTAAAATAATGAGTCTGAAAGACTTGGATATTTGTCGAATACTTGGTACGTCAGACGAGATTTCCTCGGCGTCGAGGCGGTGAGACACACGACCCAAACATCAAGACCACCAGTTTCTTCTTCAGGTGTTGGAGCAGTGGTTCCTCCTTCGAGGATATAATATGACGAACTCCAGTCGAATGAACCTAGGCGTCACCCGTTATATACTCTTTTTTATGACTCTAAACAGGACCAAATATGGGCATGTAATGAGGGAAAAGTAAGGAAGGGGGGGAGGTGGGAAAAGTGGAGAAATATTTTCCGAGGAAGCCCGCTAGGGAAGCAGTGCTCGTAGCTCGAGACATCGAACCAACGACAGTCTGATCCTTCGTCAACATCGAGTGTTCAAGGGTTCAGACATCTGTTAAAACTGCCACGCCTTCGCTTCTGCCATACTTGCAGAATGATTTGTCGAATCATGGTGTTTATATCCGGGAACATCCGCTTAAAGTAAGTAGAATAAAAATGATATTACTGCAGAATATATCAATTTTAATTCTCTTCTTTGGATTTATTTATTTATTTCAGTTTAGTATTTTGTGCGGATTATGGTTTGTAGATGTCATTTTAGTTGAGGGGCATGCTACACCACGATACTCCGCCTTTCAGGGGATGCTAGTTGTGTGAGCGACAAACGTTTATTTGAATGACAATCTATTATGTATAAACACAATGGGTCAAGGGTGTACAATTCAGCAGCATACAGATTTGAGCACGAATCACTATAGTTGTGTTTCTGATAGCTAAAGAATAGCTGACGATCTCACACGTCCATAATAGACTTCGCCATCCTTAAAATGAACAATGTATACCTGGGGACAGGGTCAGTGGTAGAGCCATTAATAATAATAATAATAATAATAATAATAATAATATCCTTTATTTAACTGGAAAAGTTAAGGTGTTAACCTTCTCTTCCACTTAACCAAAGGTCCTGGATTCAATTCTCATATCGAATTGTTACTATTCATTATATATATTTGAATACTATTAATATGTATATTTTATTGCTAATTTTACCTCACATAATTATATGGAATAGGTTTTCAGTTCTCATTATAACTAATTTGGTGTTTTACTGTGATTCCAGTGCCATTTTATATTTGAATGAAGATTTTGAGGGTGGTGAGTTCTTCTTTTCATCTGATGAAGCAGCAAAACATATCCAAGTAAATACTAAAACTGTATTTTAAGGCTACTGCCTAGTTTAAAAAAAATTTACTCACAATTGTGTATTTATTATTATAACAGCAGTTCTGAATCCTCTAACCTAATTTAACAATTTTAAATAATAATCCTATAGTGTTATCTTATGACCAGGGGTGTAGCGTCAGGGTAGACCATGAGACTACGTCCTTTCAAACCTTCTAAAGGTAAGTTGATAGAGATAAATATCAAAGGTTTGAGAAAATACGCTAAACTAAGTACAATATTCAATTGAGCCATATGTTCAAATAAAATCTAAACCACTCTAGCTTTTTAACTTTACAAGAAAATTTATATCACGTACAGAAAAAAAAATCAATAATTTTGAACTTTTATTTTAGACGCAACCTATCAAAGAGGGTCCAAAGTATACAATAAAATAAGAACAGGGCAATATGAGTGAGTAGCTTGATTAATAATAAGCATCCAAGTACATCAAGAGTACCTATGGGCACGCAACCCAATACAATTGCGGAAAAAATCCCAGATGGTCGGTCTCAGGACATTTAAATAATATTCAGTGTTACCCAGAAAACAAAGTAATTAAAGAATGATAGGTTATAAAACCTAAGGGTAAATCCTATAGCTAAAGTATTAAATAAGGTTGAGAAATCCATTAAATTGTTTATATATATATATATATATATATGAATTCAATAGATAAATACTTTTAGATATAATAAGCCCTAAAAGCAATTATTAATATATAATAATTCCACGCCCATTATAACCTAACAAAAGGGTAAAACAAAATTATTTAGAAAATCCATTAATTTGATACTAACAATACTTTATGTATGTCACATGAAAACATCAAATAATTTGCTATTTCTCACTTAAGATTCTCATACATAATAACTCAAAAGTGTCTCGAGATACTTATTCTCCAATTATTTCTATTTCTCCAACTATTTATTAACTCGTAATAAATTAATACAGTTATTCGGAATATTGATCATAAACTTCAAACTTATAATATAAGAACAATTTACGTTAAACTAGCCTGTCATATTATACATTAAAATAGAGATAATATCAACAACATATAATATGACACCTAACATTAGCCTGGACAAAGAAGAATACTTAACCAAAATAATGATCTAACGTTTGTCCATCTATCGCTTCACTAGCGCTATCCAGAAATTCAGTATCATAACTTATATCCTAATATGTTAATTAATTATTTAAAATGAAATGAAAATCTAACTAAAACATTTTGCATTTAGTTTTATCAAAGATTTAACATGTTTGAAATTTAACCCGAAATGGCATTGCCGTAAAAAGAATGGAAACTTGAAGAAGTTACATCTAGATAAATATTAATGCTGAAACAGAATTTATGTTTACATTTCATAATAAATAAACCGAAACCGTTCGGCTGTTGCCCGACTCAGAACTACTGGCTTGACAGTTACGCCAAGCCAGGATGTCTGCGAAAGGGCTGATTTGTTG
>CABFOW010001830.1:750-17234 GCA_902141385.1 Timema californicum
ACTACTTCAAACAATCGCCAGAAAGAAACACATGTTATGTGTGTGTGTGTGTGTGTGTGTGTGTGTGTGTGTGTGTGTGTAGGGGCGAGTATTGCATCCGGTCCCAATTTACTCGACAGACACTGTTGCTTGCCTGGACAAACAGATGACAAACGAAATAAAATAAACGTCTGCGCTCTCTACGGGGATACGTGCAATCAAAACTTGTGTTGATTGCGGTCCTTGAACATTAGGCCACACGGCTTACACGCACGTATTGTGTTTTACATACATTTGGACCAATCCTGGTCATTACTGGAAACATCACGAAATATATATATAATTTTAGGTTTAAATTCGCAGCTTGTATTAATATTTTTTAAATTTAAATGTTGATAAAAGTTATTTTTGGGAAAAGAACAGGGCTCCAGTAATTAAAAGAGACGGTTCTGATTGAATAAAATTATTATTTTAACATGCAGTGGTGTTAGCGGTTGCAGGGTAGAAAGCGGACTACTGCCATTTATGTTACAAGGGAGTTTAAAATCACATTTGTAGTTTGTACATTACAATTATCTGAAATTATTTTCTTTTACATTTTTAAAATAACCGGAAGCAAGTATTCTTAAATGATATTTTATTTACACCCCTTTATATTAGTATTAGGTTAGTATAGGTTAGAAATGATCGATTGTTCGTGATACATTATTATCACAATAATTGTGGTCACCTTATTAATGGACAATATGGTCTATGGTCACAACATAATCTATTAATGATGTCCCAAAGAGTGAAGTTGATACATAATGAACACTCATGTGCAGTAGGACCAAATTGTGTGTGTAGGGTATTAAGACAAGACACAAACAACATTGGCGACTACAGTTTACTATGGACTCTTTTTGTCCTGCTTAATATGGTTCAAACGGACATACTTAGAGTCGGCATAGTTTATTCAGTCAGCCTCATACTGAATATTGAGGTATTGGTCTCAGGTCGGATTTTCAACATGGACGAAATATTTGTATTAATTAGGACTTTCTTTCAAAGTGATAAACTGATGGTCGACTGACGCGCGTTTCCCAATAGATTTGTTTCAAAAACGATTTGAATCTAGTACACGATCGGAGTTAATGTAGTTTTTGAATACAGCAGCTTTAATAAAATGAGTACAACGCGGAGAAAGATATTACTGCGCCTAGCAAAACCAATGGTCGTAAAAGTGCCACCTACTTGAAGAGGAATATTANTATTAAATAGGACTTTCTTTCAAAGTGATAAACTGATGGTCGACTGACGGTGCGTGTTGCTCAATAGATTTGTTTCAAAAACGATTTGAATCTAGTACACGATCAGAGTTAATGTAGTTTTTGAATACAGCAGCTTTAATAAAATGAGTACAACGCGGAGAAAGATATTACTGCGCCTAGCAAAACCAATGGTCGTAAAAGTGCCACCTACTTGAAGAGGAATATTATATTATCACATTGCAGGAATTATTATTAGTTTATCAGTTCTTGGGATAAAACAATATGTTTATTTAAAATTTAAGTTAGAAGAAAAAACTAACAATTTTTTGTATTAATTACAGGATTGGGGGGAAAGGGTAAGGTTGAATGTGCGAAAGTTTTGCAAGGTTTTACTGGTAGTAATTATTCACCTGTTAAAATTGCCTGAGCAAGTTTTTATTTTCTACTACCTTAAGGGTTCAAAACTCTAAAATATGATTTAAAATTTATTTATAGAAATTATATTTAAATTTAAATAACATCCTTCTTAATAAAAAAAAGGCTATCGTAAAATTATTCTACATATAATATTTTTAAAGATGATGCTATCCATTATAGTGTATGACGTATCGTATAGACTAGCTCATGATCGGTTCTGCAAATATCCCAAATATGAGTTTAGTATTTATTTTATAAATATTGGGTCAAAGGGTGCAACAAACTGACTGGTGGTAAGACGCAGCGCTAAAAAAAAACAACAAAAAAAAAAACAAAAAACAAGGGTGAGTGACATGGGAATTTTAAGAAAATTCACCCTTAAAAGTTTAAATAAGATAAATTCATTAACAACTACTATTTTCATGTTTGAACAATATTTCCCGTAGAGATGAGCTGTTAGCTCTACTTCTTGAAGAACTACAACGACTCTCTCATTAGAGGCATCAATGCCGCGCCAATGCTTTGGAGCAGGGGTGGGCAGGACAATGCTAAAAGAAGTGAGCGATTTAATAAGAAAACATGTTGCGTAATGTATGTTTAAAAAACCCACGTACATACCGAAACAATATACAAACGTGAATTCCCTTTTAACGGTCTTAATGGAACAATATTCTACTCAGTACCTTCGTTAAGCTAAATTTAAATGACGACTAATGAGCAGTATTTTCTCCTACCATCAAAACTGTGATATTTTGGACATAAAAACACACATTTCACACAATTTCGACAAAGGAAGCCGAAAAGCAGAACATTTCATATCTACTAATAGCTGGGCGATTAAGACGAAGGGAAGAGCGATAGGCCCCTGGCATGCCCGTCAGAGGTACAATGATGTATTATAGCGGCCATAGGAATAGAAGCGGAGTGAGTAATGCGCTGTCAAATGTCCGCAATAAAGCGATGGCCGGGCTAGAGGGGGATGAGAATTGGAACCCTGTTTTCGAATATTAATATCACGAGCAGTATCCGCTACCAGGCCCGCCTTATCGACAGGTTTCAACATAGTTCACTATCAAGAGGCATACAGTGCTGAGGTCAGAGGGTTGCACAGGTACAAGACATTGTTCTAAGAGAAGGACAGAAGAAGTGACAAACTGAAGATAACATAGCACATATAATCACTTTTATGGTCAGAATTGCGGCTGTTATTACTTAATGGCTTTAGGAACTTGAAAGTTCATTGTTTCACTGGCCAGAGTTAGCCGCCTATCTGTATCTTGAGCTAGTTCTATCCAGATCACATCGTCGGGTCAGTACCAGTCAATACCTTGAATATGGTTCTAGATTCTTCCATTCGCACTGCCTATCCTGCCTACCGTTGTTTACGAGACTTGATTATCCTAATGTGTAACAATGTATTTTGATGATTACATTGTAAGTACCTCCTCCATTACCCAGTAATCCCCCTTCTGGACCTAATATCCTCCCAAGTAATAAGCACCTTGTTGTCGTCATGAAAGGTATGTTTCACACCCATACAGAGCAACCGGTAAAGTTATTGTTTTGTATATTCTGCGTTTTACATTCCTGGATATAAGGCGAGATGTCAACACCTTTAGACCATTTCCCTATTATATTATTTTCCCAATTTCCAATCTTATATCATTATTGATAGTTAAAATTGTTCCTAAATATTTATACTTACTAACCTAATCTCTAGATTATCGTCCTCAATCTGTGTTGTATGTGCGAAAATATACCCAGTCTTTACAGCGTTCACTTGTAAACCTATTTTCTTAATAGCCTCATACAAAATCTCAGCATTTCTTGAAACAGTTTTCTTACTATTGCCTAACACAGCTAAATAATTTGCGTATTCTAATAGTTGTTATGTGCGGTCTAAGGATTCAGCCTTCCCTAATCTTTTGCATTACCCTAATATAATACTCTAATAAGCCTATTGTATATAATCGAATTTAAAACGACGCGGTTGATAAGCCTGTACGAGAAATATGGGAAGGCCAGTATACCATATTGGAGGGAAGAAATACTTGCAGGACTCAAACCTAAACCTTACAGTTAAAGTTTAAAACCAGCACTAAGTAAAATCAGCTGGTAGAACCTTCAGATTAAGAAACAATAACAAGAGCAATAATAAAATAAAAGAGGCAAACATGTGATACAAGCCACTTACAACAACTAGTGAGAAGACATAGCTTAGTCCAATAAATAAGCACGGAGCTAGATAACTTACAGTTCAAAGTGACACGTCAGCACCAAAATAAAATTTATGTTTGGCTTGCACCACAAAATTGTTTCCGGATTTAACCAAATAGTTGTAATATTTAAATAATTTAGAGAAAATCTTAATGCATAGACTGCAAAGAATTGTCTTGGGTGCCATTCAATAAAGTGCCTAATTTACTTGAGCCTACTTGCGTATGACCAATTGGAGTGTTTCAGTAAGTTCTAAGGCTGTGCACTGAAATGGCACTGTGACAAATAATTCAAGATTAAAGCCTCAAATGAAAACTATATATATACTAAGAGTGTTATAAAAATAGCCTAATACTCTGCGAGTCCCCTAATATTTTTTATCTGCACGGAGACACTGATATTAAAAGTTCAAGCCCACGACCTCTAGGCAGAATAAACGGCGAACACATTGTGCAACCCCCACCCTCACATTAAAATTTAATTTACGGAAAGCGTTTGGTGAACGGGGTGTGGGGAAGGAAGAGGGACAAAATATGGGTAAGAGGAAAGGAGACAGAAGAGAGAAGGCGAATAAGGTAGAAAATTCAATCATTTATCACAAGATCTGATATAATCTACATTTTCCAATACGCCGATATAGAATTTAAATGGAAGCCGCCTCTCAAACGAGAAATCTTTACGAGGAAATTGAAAGCGGGAGCCCTTCTTCCCTCTTTCTCACCATAATCTCTTTACGAAGAGGCTACCCAGTGTTTATCAATAATTATAAGTTTTACAAAAATATGATTATCTCCAAAGGCATTCCCAATATTCGTTCAACAACTTGTGCGTGAAGAGTCCTATAAGATGGTTTTAGTACGTCCTTGGATCCTGCCGCGGCTAATTGGTGAAGTGACACATTCTCGTAGGAGTACTGTTGGCACTCCGGTTGAGAGATTCCTTACCAAGCAGGATAAGGTTAGTTCGGAGATCACTAGGACTGTCAGATGGTTCTGTCAGTCCTGGCGTATTATACTACTGTGGCAACTGGATGTAACTACTTAACATATTGGCTTTGTTACAATTTCACAAGCCATTATGTAAAGCATAAATACAACTTTTTCTTAGCGTTCAGTCATAAAATGGCTAACAATGATTGATATATATTGAAAATATAGAGCATCATTTGTTACCACGATGGCCATTTTGTTGACTAAGCTTCAGTATTATGTAACACGCTGGAGTCAACATTTGGGGAAAAGTAAGCAGAGTTCATTCATGCTAGCTTGTTGGGTTAACTCACTGAACCCTCCCCTAGTTTTTAATCGGTCAACACATTTCCGGTCAGGGATGAATGCTTTCTTCGCAGCCTTTGTAATAATTGTAGTATTGTACATTGGTTGGCAAACATACTTTTTTCTCGAGACCTTCCCGCGACCCAGGGTTTGTGAACCACTGCAGTAAGCGCGTCTCGTTTAGTTGAATCCTTGTGATTAGCCGCGGTAACGTACCAAAGAGCAAAATACTTTTAATACAGCTCAATTAATTTAATTATAGTGTTCGCTCTGTTTTATTCCATAACCACCAAACTATGTAAACCAAAACATGTGCGTCGCTATGGCTGCCTAAACTCTGTGGCGCATGCGCAGAGCCTCTCAAGTAAGACCATAATGATGTGTTGGCTATTACTTATCATCCAGAGCAATTGAGCAAACACAAGACACAACACATATTGGCTAACGTCGCCAAAAGGTTGTAAATGCGTCTGTATTGTACCCTAGCTCTTTGGGATCGTGTTGGCCAACTAGGCTTGACAGCGAGAATGAAGAGAGTGTTCACACAGAAACGTTCAAGTAAAAGAAACATGGAGTCGAACATAAATGTTTATCGGTTCTGGGTCTATAAACAAACATTTTAAATGTTCCGGTTAGAGCACAATAAAGGTTCCGATGCTTTTCGGTTATAGCTCTTCAATAAAAATAAATTGCACAGAGTTTTTCTATCCATTCGGACTACGTTAATGTTCTCCCTTAGATAGTTTTTTTTAATGAATATGGGAAAACTATTTATAGAAATAACACTCTGAATCAAAAGTATTGCTAGATAAAAGAATAAATTATAACATACCTTAATAACAATAGTGCATATTTATCTGTCACGTAAATCTCATAGTCAAAAAACTTTCGAACTGGGTTTTCTTTAACGCGCCCCATCAATAATATTATTTAAACTACTTATTAACAACAATAATCACCTCCGCACTGTACAGAAATAACACATTCACTGAGATACTTCCTGATTTAAACTTGAGTGAAAGAATTTAAAGTTAGCATTTAGACACCTCTCTCTTTTTCTTCTAATATAAGCTAATCAGTAACCTCCAGATTAGAACTTCCTGGAAGTGAAAACTGATAGTCCAATAGGCTTATTATATTGCTTGTTCAAAAGAGATGGTTTCTTAGTTTCAGTATTTCAACTTCTAAGGAATGTGTTGGTGGTATCTGCTGTATATCAAAGCTAAATACATCTTTACACCTTCTTAAATCTCTAGATTAAACATTAACGTGAGAAAACAACGAACAATGTACAGTCATGACTCATGGCATTCTTCTGGAATCTAAGCTCATTAATGTGTATTGTTGCTAAGAGCTCATTATCTCTTTTCTAATTACCTTAGAAAAGAGGTTTCAAACAAAGTAGTAAACTAATATATATCAAACCCTTTCAGGGGAAAACATAACATTCAAAACTTTAATTAAACTAGGAAAATAAAAGTGTACAACTTATTAAAAGTAAATGCCTCTCTGTAAAACCATGACAATTTAAGAACCTTTAATCATTTAACGATTCTAATTCCAGTTCCAGTTTTTAAGAATACGGTTTTTAGAGTTCTGATTCCTTAAAAATAACTGTTAATTTCGGCCACCGGTTCCTGTTTGACTCTTTAAAAATAACAAATCTTCGTAAAAAGCATCGTTTCATGCCTACGGTTCAATTGAATTTCCAACAGTAGCTGTCTGTCTACAAAGAGTTACGCCTTAGACCATTTCATCACCGATGTGGGTACGCTCACGCTGATCTGAATTATTTACGAAGTTAAAGTGTTAAGTACTGAATGGATGTTTAAAAATAGAAAAAATAATTGTTCAATCGATTCTTTTAATATCCTTATTTAAGAAATTACATTTGACTAAACCAAGTCCATATAATTCGTGCTAATTATCTCATGTTTCGCAAATCTTCTGAAAAATGTGGATTTTTATAATACAATCAATTTAGTAGGACAACATTTTTAAAAATATTCTCTATTTAAATAATAAATGTTGACCGTGTTGGTTAGAGCAACTAAAGAAACCTTATTCCAACTTGTGCTTCCAACACTTCTGACAGCTGACACTCGTTACGAGAGAACACATATTGAGACTTCTATAACAAATGGCATTCATACCATAGCTTAAAGGTTTCCTACATGAATGTTCATGGGAATTGTACAGTCATAATTATGATTTTGACACGTTTTGTTTGCACACGGGATCTAAGTCAAATGTCAATCTCAATTGACCAATCTCAGTGCAATACTTTGTAGGACAAATTAAAGTAAATGCATTTTGGAATTTTAGATTTAAAATGGACGAATAAAAGTCCTTGCAGGGTTAAGAGGAAAAATGAAAGAGAATGAGAGAGAACAGAAAAAATTATTGAAAACTTTTGGTAGGTCGTTCCACACGGCTCAAAGTAATGATATTTGTGTTATCTTTTCTCGGGGCGAGGAAAGAAGAAGACGAGGGACCGCTTGAATTGAGATCAAGACATGACAAATGACGAACTAGCGAAGGCGGGAGGAGCACAATGGAATAACAGAAGAGGGAAAAGGAGAACTTTTTGCCACAGATGAGGTTCGTGAATATAGAAAGAAAGAAGTGTCTAATAAGTTATGGAGTTTAGTGGATCGGCTGTGGCACTAGCCAGTAGGGGTCATTTAGAAATATTCACAAAGTATTGTAGGTATAAATAACCTAAGTGTGGGGGCTCAATGAATGCTATTATTTTCAGTTATAGACAATATCATTTCGGAAGACTGTCTTCACTGTTGATACACTCGTGAAGTTTTCAAAGGGATCACCGTTTTTAAATAAAAAAATAAGTGTTTTCCCAATATTTTATTTACAAATAATTTAGTTTATTTTTACTGTTTATTGAATAGACTGTACATAAGGCCCAATGGAGTTCTGTATTTACCTGTCATTTCCTTGCCCCAATGCCGCATTATTTATTGATCGGAGAGTTCCAAGCAACAACTGAACCGCTAATCTCTAGAGAGCGAAGTAAAGCTTTCCTCCATACGAGCTGCCTGCAGTGCCCTCAAGAGACGATGTTAAGGGAAGGATACATTACCAGCGGACAGTTAATTCTCTAGTTTATTCGCGTTTTCAATGTGTTGTAATAGTGATAACTGTGCGGAACGTATGCCCTGCTGGACAACCGTATGAGACGCTTATAGTCTATTTAAACAGGAGTTTGTTAGTGTTATACACGGTTTTATATCAATGTGTGCGTGATGTATCAGAGGTGTACAAGTTTGTAAGTCGAGAGGCGTGTGTTCTGTTGAGTTTAAGTTGGTTATTCTGATACTATCTCAAACCGTGAACTGAAAAGACAGAATTGAAACGGTCATTAGTTTGTAATATCTACTAGGTGAGGATTTAATTTATGGGATGTGTTATGTAATTTACTGTTTTCAGTATTTTACTGTATGAGTTGCTAGTTTCAATATTGTTTTACCAGACTCTAGTTCAAATTTACAATAATAAGATATTTCGTTTGTCAAATAGTGCGGCAATTTGATCAAACTTAAAGATGTCTCCTTCTGCAAACTACTCTCAAAGATATTTTCACCAGAAAATGATATCTGCCATTTTGTTTGGAGATTAACGTGAAATAGTGTCTGGATAAGAATATTATTCAGAATTATTATAGCTGATTTGAGAAAATATTTTTTACTATCTTCTTTAGATTACCCATCATTTTCGGGTTGGGTATTTAATTCCAAAAAGCCCTCGGTTCAGCCTTATGGAAACCCTATATATCGTGATCGGTAAAATAGTTTCAGTTCTAGTACGAGATAGACACAGACGGCCTCATTAAAACCTCTTTTCAGTTTCAGTGGTTCCCGAAACATTGGCCACAATACAACACTGTTCGAGGGTTCGAGAGAAAGTAAAGTTGGATTCAGCTAGTATGATGCACACAAGTTAAAGAGTAATACCGTATGTATACACATGTGATACCACAAGGGGCGGCACACATTATTTGTGAAGAGGAGAATGGGGAGGGGGAAATAATTGGCAAACTTCTTTCCCCTTTGTTCTTTTTTTTGTTTGAAAAAACCACCGCCCGATAAAACGGGAGGTACGGAGACCCTCCTCTGGCTAATTCATGAAATTTGGGTTTCCTAGAAATCATTTCTAGGGGTCCTAAAATTGATTTTTTTTTGAGCCGGAATTTGTGCTGGTGTCTTTGGAGTATCAAGAATTATTGGAAGAGATGTGTCACGTATTTGTAAAGTCAAGTGGCATGCTGGGCCAAAGGTATAGTATATTAAAATAAAGGTGTAGTAAATAAAAAATAAAATGATGCAAGACCACGCATATATATTTTTATGGATAGTTGAGGGGTGGGGGGATCTTCCTTTGTAGCTAGTTGTAATGTTATCAAAATATGAGAGACTTGTGTTTTATTTTAAACATTAAATCCCTCTGAAGTAAAGTTTTATAAGATTCAAATAAAATAATATCCTTGTCAGTGAGGTTGAATACAGACATATCTTATTAATAATACTTCCAGGAGAAGTATTTGAAACCCTCTAACTCCCCCCTCCTCCTCCTCCTCATTGGTATGGTCCTGTGTGTTCATTTCACTGAGTATTAACTAGAACCGAGGTTCTAATCCCTCCTCTAGCCATCTCAAGTAAGTAGTTAGGAAATCATTCATTCGGTAAGCATATATACCATTAATCATGTTAAAACATATTTAAGATTTGAATAGGCCTAGTTAGCTAGTTCTATAGATAGCACGTATCTAGCACAGAATGTATTTATAATTGATGAAATTATCCATAGGTACAGTGGCCAAGATGATTGTCACTCCGGTGTAGCGAGCTTTATCGTCAAGCGAGAGTAAACGAGAATGTTTTCAATAGAATAAACATTTTTTTTGCGTCAGTCGTCAATCTGTATTGATGATATTTTATATTGAAGCTTCGTAAATCAATTAGTTACAGGTGCAGTTTTGCCACTTTTAAAACCAACAAAAATAATGTCTCCCTACCTTTTGTTTGTCCTTCATGGAACCCCGCCCTAATACTGCCATCTTAGTCATTGTGTCTTCCTGCAGCCTTTTCATTGAGTTGCCTTTTGGTCCCAGTAATTTGCCGACAAAGTTGAACTGGAAAAAAGAAAAGATCATTTCAATAATACAGCCATTTGTGTGCTTACTAGAATTACTAATGTCATTTTAATGTTTAAATTAGGATAATGGTTTATTTTTGAGGTATTTCAACATTGAAGGAGAACAAAAAATATATCATGTATTTACCAATGATAAAAATATTCTAGTAAATAAGCTTAATATTTATGATGAAAACACATTTAAAAACACTTGATCAATTTTTAGTTTTTCTGAACACAAATAATCTCCTTTCATGGATGAAAGAATTGTGTTAGGTTATTTATTATTATTATTATTATTATTATTATTATTATCACCGCGCCTTACTACCCGTTCGAGTTATACGCACTTACGCTAATGTGTAATGGTAGGGTGATTGTGAGATGAAATGGAGGACCTACAGTTTAACGTGGAATCCGAACCACGGTGGAGGCCTGGCATTCCCCACATATACAAGTTGTGATCAATACAGGTCTTCACAGAGGTGAAGGAAGAATTTGGTAATCAAATAAATCTGTGCCGGGACCGAGGATTGAACCCCGGCCGCCAGCACGGAAGTCCGACACCTTACCCCTAGACCACCAGGTCACCTGTTCGGTTATTTCTTACAAAGCATACACCTTTATTGAGCATTATGAACGTTCGTATTTTTAATGTTAATAAAGTTTCCTTAGTGTACGGCCATACTTGCGAAAAATGTCTACAAATAAGAAAACTTTATTATGTTATCAATACTGAATATTCGATAATATTTGACACATACGTTTTCAAACAGTGTTTTTGATGTTGAGCACAATTAACTGAAATTAAAACTGTATTGTGGATTATTAGGTTTGGGAGTTAAAATCGCGAAGTTAAGCCATACCTAACTTCCTGCGATAAACATGTCTTACCTGCCCTGTTCAGTTAGTATGGGATAGACGGGAGATTGGGTGGTTTATTTGAACGGCTTTTAATGAGTTCGCTAAACTGTGACATTTCCTTGTGTGTGTAATGTTTTGATATAGGCGTAACCTCATTACTTAATAAGGTGGTTATTAAATATTTTCATGCAATGTAATAACTTTGAGTCCTCAGTTTATGCTAGGTTGATTAAACTTAATATATTTTATGTGTTTTAATTAAGATGTTTATGTAATTATTTAAATTAATTTAGCAAATTTCCCTTATAGGTAGCTGGCTTTTTGTTGCAGGAAATATTGTTCACTGACCGTGCATTCTTTAGGGTTACTTAAACTACATGTAAAACATAACAAAACAAAAATTATAGCAATTATCTACTTGAATTGAAAAAATGATATTCAAAATATGCCTACTTGTGTTGAAAGAGTCTTAAAACTACTGTAATACTGTAACGTAAGTTAAATAATAAGTTCAAGGAATGCTTTATGGGGCAAGCCCGAACTTCGCCAGTAATTAACAGATTAAAAAATGTTCACTTAAGCCGGACCCGAATTGCGCCAAGTCTTCTAATTCAGGTAGACGAGGGGGGACGAAATACACAAAACTCAACGTAAACAAGCTCTCGCCACGTCATGTCTTCCCTTCCTGAGGGTAGAAACGCTCTAAGAGCCACCAACAAGATCTCTATTTTATTTATGTTCGGGTTTTGTGTGGACTCCGATATTAACTATAATTATTGATATGGAAAGAATGTATAGTGAAAGATCTGATTGTATATAATAGTTATACGTATCGAAAGGGGAATCAACTGAGTTTGACGAGGGAGGAGGGGTGGAGATGAAGTAAAAGGGGCTGTAAGACCAACATATTCACACTCGATGACGGAGATATTTTCTCCCGGATACCACAAACCACTTCTAGACCAAGAGTTGAACAGAAAATCCCTCAGCAACGCAGTTAAGAGGAGAGCTGAGGTGATTGAAATAAGGCCTTCAAAGTTGAGCCACAAAGAGGTACACACAGAGAAAAACTACGAAAACATTGACCCGCAAGGTCATGAAATGTTTCAGGAATAATAATAACGGCCAAAATTGCCTAAATCTTCCGATGAAATTCATTTGAACTAAATACTAGTCTATAAGAAAACTTTTTGTTAAACAACTAAAAAGATAAGGGGTTGAGATATTTTCTTGTGACTCAAATCTTGAGTATTTGTGTCAGAATAAAATTGTGTTTGCGGATGGAACCTTAGAATACGCACCGAAACATTTCTTCAGTTTTCTACTGTACACGGGTATTTCAACGGCCTCTAGTTTTTACCTACTTAAGACAAGAAAAAGCAGAGCTACATGGATACTATGGGAATCCTAAATGACGAGTGAGAGAAGAGACAACTTCACCTTCAACCTTTACACATTGTGAGTGATATCTAGCTAGCGCTTTATGAGTGCATCGTGTCAACATTTCCACAAACAAAGATTGTGGGCTGTCGATCTCATTTGGTGCACGCATAGCAAGCGAAACTATTTTATTTAAAGCTTTACATAAATACTGTTATAATTTTTGACTTGATAGTTGATTATTATACTTTGCAAAGCGTTTTAATACCTGTTTGAGTTATACTTTTATGTGCTAATTTTAACAATGGGATTTGGGGTGAGTTAGGTTGAATATAGAGAAAGTGAAGCTAAATTTTCTTGGAAGGAGAGTGGAAAACCATTTAGGAAAAAAACACTTCCAGTTCACTCAACCAGGATTCGATCCCCAACTTCCCAAACATCGGCTTAAGTAATTTTATTCAAAGTGTATATATGGGGAGTTTTTTAAATTCTGAATAGGATTGTATAATTTATCTTCATAAAAAAATTGAATTATGGGCAGTTTACTAATGACTAATTTTAAAAGAATTCGAAATTTCTCAAAAATAGCTTTAGTATTTAAGATGCCAATTAATACTGTATACTTGGTTTATGGGGAAAAATTATTTTAATAGTTGTTTACTGACGACTAGTTTGAAAAATTCAAATTATTTTGAAATTATTTTTAACAATTTTGTTAATAGATAGATTAAGCTCTGTGAGCAGTGTGTACCCCTCCAAAAAATCCTTTGTATGACTTGTTTTTTATGTTATTTTTGTGGTCATTATATTATAAATTAGCTTACATTTAGATATTATTACTGATTTTAAAATGGTAATTTTACTGTGACGTTATAATGGTTGATTTTGTTTTAAATAAATAAATATAGTTAGTTAAATAAATTTTTACTTACTCAAATCTCGCTCGGGTTGAACTGGGAGTGGTTTTTCCTAAATAGTTTGCCCACGCTAATGAGGGTTCACTCCCTCTATATTTAACCTTTCCAAATCCTAACCCATTAGTGTAATTAGTACTTAAGCATATAACCCAAACGGTTAGTAGGATGAGGTTCTAAATAAAAACATTTAACCATTAATAGCGTTGAGTTATGATATTAGTTTTAAATTTAGTAATGTGTGGAAAGATTGGTTTGATAGATACCCCCACAGTCCTGAAACCAGTATATTATCCACTAGTAAGTTATCATACACCTTGGCTAAAGTCGGTAGCAGGTTTGTCTACGGAGCTAAGGGTCCAGGATTCGATCCTTGGAATGGCCGAAAAGTTTTGTATTTTAGATGGAATGCGAGTTTCCCGTTTGAAAGAGGTAAATTAACAGCCAGGGTTGGATGTTGTATCTGTTCAAGATTAAAGTTAGATTATGAGTCATGTGTTTATATAATCAGTCGGTGCGGAAAGTGTATGTTAAATACATGCAAAACATATACAAACCAAAACATAGCAGGTGTACATATAGATGTGTAATGTTTAGTACTTAATTACTATCATGGGCTAGGCATGAGTGAGGAAGCATTTTTAGAGGTAATCTCCCAGTATTTGCGAGGAAGGGAAATAGGAAACAGTTGATGAAAAACCACCCTCAGTAGAACCGACCGGGATTAGAACCCTCGTCATCAGCAGGCCAGTCTAACACGAGAGTGACGCCGTAGAGACGGATGTTTATGACATTCATCAAAGTACGAACCGGCACTTTGTTTCATCTACGCGTTACTATACAGATTTGGTTAATACAGGGTAGTATGTTAATTAACGGCATTAGTGGGATCCTCAAGTCTGGTATGACAGTGACAGGGAGGGCAGTCTTCGAATCCCGGCTTGGTGTAATTAAGAGGGGTTCATTATACATTTTTTCAGTCCCTTTCCTCTCAACGCGAATGCTGATACATTTCATATAATTTTCTACTTTTACAATACGTAAATAAATTAGCGTGATTAAATTACGTCTATTCCAAACAGGCAGAAACGCTACAAGAGAACAAAAATATAAAATTGAAAAAAGATAAATATATATAGAGGTGTTGATAGTTATTTTGGCCGCCAAAGTTTTGTTATAAAACCAAACTAGTTCCGAATTCTGTACCCAATGATGGCAAGCAGTAGTTCACTAACAAAACCATTTATTCTAAAACCTCACTAAGCTCGCGGACTAACGAATTATAAGGGGGGAAAAGCAATTACAAAATAACGGTGAAAAGCAGACAAGCTTAATAAAGCTCATTTCAAGCACATAAGTCAATAATATATTCAATCTTCACGCCACAACGTAGAGGTTTACATGTTTGTGAGCCGGAACGTAAGCCGACCAAGCGCCACATTTGCTATCTATACATTTTAGTGCAATGTGTTTTGGCAAGTATATTTTTAATACTAGTTTCAAGACTGGTTCTGTAGAATGAGAACAGAGTGGAGCATGGAGATGTGTGGAAGGTCGCTCTGACCTCTTCTCGTCTTTCAGGGACGTTCTGTTCTGTCTCTCCTGAAGCATCAGTTCCACTCAAAACACACTGGATGGCTCGCAGATTCTTTGCCGCAAACCTGCTGCGTCATTTGGAAGGTCGCTCTGACCTCTACTCGTCTTTCAGCGACGTTCTGTCTCTCCTGAAGCATCAGTTCCACTCAAAACACACTGGAAGAATCGTAGATTCTTTGCCGCAAACCTGCTGCGTCATTTGGAAGTCGCTCTGACCTCTTCTCTTCTTTCAGCGACGTTCTGTCTCTCCTGAAGCATCAGTTCCACTCAAAACACACTGGGTGGCTCGCAGATTCTTTGCCGCAAACCTGCTGCATCATTTAGAAGGTCTCTGCTCCAGATTTTCTGAGTAAAATGTAGAATTTGATGTTATTTCACTGCTCGAGTTTGCGGTCCATAATATAATCGCAAATGCACCCGTGATTAGCACAGCCGCTTGTCCTGACAAATGAAGGTAACAGATCGCCCCACCAGCGCACACATTCCCAATGCGCAACTCTTGTTTTCATTTTACAGAGCTAGTCTTGAAGATTTTCGATACCCTCTCGTATATATAATATTAATATTTAATATTTAGCACCGCGTCTTACCACCCGTTCGGGTTATACGCTTTAAGTACTAACTACGCTATTGGTTTAGGAATTGGGAAGGTTGAATTAGAGGACGTGAACCCGCATTTGCGTGGAGGGAGAGTGGAAAACCGTTTAGGAAAAACCAACACCAGTTCACCCACCTATATAATTAACATGATAAATAGAATGAGAGTCGGACCACTCAATTATAAAAAGAAAAAACGCTGGATTGATGTCTGCATTACAATGTTTTAGATTAATTAGTGTTGGAATATAATTATTCTTCAAAGACACGTATTACAAAGGTGAAATCCTCATGATTTAGATAAAAAAAAAGTACTTTATAAAAATAAATTCTATTTTCCAACTCATTTTACCACCAACAAAAGGGTATTCCTGACACTCAGCTAGAGACATTTAATAGAACAGTGTTTCACTTTTCTAAGGGATTTATCTATTTTAGAAAAGATTCCTAGACAAGTACTCAGCCTCTCGGTATCCATCCGGGCTATTGACTTGTGAAGTAGGAACAAGATTGGATTTTATTAGAATTGTACCAGCATTTCCGTGCGGGAAAAGTGTAATTTATGGCACATATCCCAGTATTGCTCAGAGAGATGCAGAGTTTACCCGATTATGCGCGGCTAACTACGCGTGGAAAACAAAAGTAATTAAGGGCCCTCAAAATCTATAAATTGATTAGTTTGGGATGTTTTAAAAGATTTTTAGAATAGGTACGCTAAACCCCCACCCCAGCCACAGCGCATTCAAAACGGATTGTAATGCAAAGTTGCGGCACATCCAAACACGAAACAAAAAGAGTTGAAATGACAATACTAAAGGAAACATCAATCAATCAAAATACGTATC
>CABFOW010001830.1:25662-40981 GCA_902141385.1 Timema californicum
GGGGGAAGCACTCTGGCTTGGTGTCATGGGGGAAGCACTCTGGCTTGGTGTCATGGGGGAAGCACTCTGGCTTGGTGTCATGGGGGAAGCACGCGTGCGGACAGAAACTGGACTTGCCAAATAAACTGTGTGGTTAGTAAATGATGAAGAGAAACAATTAATTGGTTTTTTGATAAAATCTTGGAACGGGCCGGATATAATTTCGTGGCGGGCTGGATGCGTCCCACGGGCCGTAGTTTGGAGAGCCCTGGTCTAAGAGAGTACTCTCGCAATAGGCTATACTGCCAAAGACCGTGAGACGGTGTTTTATTCCAGTCAGGTAATTTTAAAGTGATTTTTACTATTTGGTTTTCCAAGCAAATGCAAGTAAACTTCCTCTAAATTAAACTTTCTCATTCTCTAACACATTAGCGTAATTAGTGCATAGGCGTATGACTCGAGCGAAGAGTAAGACGCAGCGGTAAAAATAAAAATAAATAAAAAAGTAGTCACGTTGCTTTAAATGAACCAACAACCAAGCGACAGTATTTTTGGCACATTACATTTCAAGTTCACTGAAACCGATACGAGTAAGGAAACAAAAATTATCTAAAACGCAATCACTTTTAAAACTATATTAATCAACATTTAAAATAAATAGTAAGTAGCGAGTTATCTTTGCACACTGTTCATGTATTCAAACAATCTAAGCTGACTCCTGAAACTACGCAACACTTTACTGTCGGGACACTTCTCATTCTCACTACTGTACACACTTAAAAGATTTAGCTTTTTTTTCCTTACTACCTGTTCGGGTTATACGCTTATGTACTAAATAAACTAACGGTTTTAGATCAGAGGAGGGTAATATTTGGATAAAGTGTACCCACATGTGCCTCGAAGGAGAGTGGTAAAACCAAGCTCGGTAAACCAGAGATGAGGATCATGACTTGGTCCATGAGAAGGAGCACCAACGCGACTATGCACATTTACATCAGATGTGGTGGACAGTTTTATTTACCAGACTTTCAATATTAATGCACTATTTATAAAGCGCACTCCTAAGAATAGAAAGGTATTAATTACAATAGCTTGATTAAATGTATTTGACTTTAAGAAGAGAACAAGTAAGATTATAAACCTGCTGACCTTTCTAAACCTTTCTAAATATATGTATTCGCTCCCTCTCCATTCGTTAGTAGAGCGATAATGAAGCCGTCTGCGCCGGGATAGCGCTAGCGTCTTAATCCCATTTTCTCGTCTAATGAACTCCTGATTCCTGCCCGCGGCAAACTTACCCCGACAACTCCACGACGAGAAGAATTCCATCATTACAGTAACATCTTTTAGGGTAAACAACTTACTACCACCCTGAGAGACGATAAAGATTTTTTTTATGTCATTCTCTTCTCGATTTGTGACAAGAAAAATAAAAGAGAAATAAAACAGTAACTTCTGTAGGGCACCGTTCTAACAAACGAAGAAGAGATCAATTCAATAATAACGTTATTTTATTTAGTGATAAGTATAAACCATTAATTTATGTTATTAAAATCTTGATAAGTCTAGATAATTTCTATAACAATGATAATATTAATATTCAATGTATTGATCACTGATCCGGCGAGAATAAGGCATTTGCCTTCTCTTCCAATCAATACAACACTATTACATTAATTATAAGTTTACACATATTTTAATAATAATAAAATATAGAGTTGAAAGAACCGTAAAACATTTGCACGCCTATTCAAAGCTAAAATTGTTCCAAGGTTCAGTTTATTTTATTTTATTTTGGCAGATATAGTTGTGAGCTTAAACAAAATTGTGGCTGTCAGGTGGAGAGTGGAATTATCTAATTTATTGGAAGCGGGATCCTAAGATGCAGGAATATAGCCTACATAATTATTTAGAGTGGATTATGAACTAGTGATAAAGGTGTGTTTATTATCTATTTTAGACATATGACCCGCGAGAAGAGGTATTGAGGTTGGGATGTTGACAATATTCTGAGAAACAATACTAGTTTATTGCCATGGGCCTACTATAATATTTTTCTGAGCATCACATCAGCATGTTAAAAAAATACCGAAAACATATGTGTATTTATTAAATTTTCAGAAAGAAGAGAATTCTTAAGGAAACCAGTATTTCACGACAAGATAATAATAGAGAGTTAAGACCTTAGATACCTAAATATTTCATAAGTTAGAATAATACTTCCGTGACATATCGGGGTGGTCACCAGACCTAGTGCGCTGAGTGGGAATGGGGGTGGGGGGCAGTTTAACAAACCAAGATAACACATGCCTGGCCAAGTTGAACCTCTACAACGTCTAACATTAAATACCTTTCCACATACGCCAGTAGTGCAAGTGTCAAAACAAGTTGAAGCCATCGCTGAATCACTAAAATTAGTACATTAACAAGTTACGACACGATTTAAGGTGTTGGTAGGAGGAAAGAGCAGAGGAAATGTACTCCTACACTAACGTGAATATAGGACATACACTCTCAGAGCACCCGGCCGAGATTCAAATCTCAACCTATATGGATTTAATACACGAGTAGTTGGTAGTAAAATCACCTGTGGGACCTATTTTCCCCAGTGCTCATTGGCGAGATTTAAACCCCGACCTCCCCATCTATCGGGAGAGTGAGGTTCATTCTACCAATACACAATATACAACACTTATGAGATGATATATATTAAGATATATTTATATGGCATTCTTCATCTAATTATTAATTGTGAACAATGATGAATATAACCACAGCAGAACAGATATAAAAATAAAGAATTCTTTAATTTTATGGAATAATGATGTAAATTTTGATTGAAGGCCCAATTAAAGAACCAGCTTGCTTATCCTGAATCTACTAAATTAATTGGTTAGTTACAATTTAGTTTTATTAGTAGTTAATATAAATTTGACGGTGTACCGCATATACTTACCAGCTTCTTTATCAAAATACTTATGAATCGTAAGCAAGGATACAAGTACCGAGGTTTCTTCAAATAAGTGAGAGAAGTGAACATAAGGAATTAAAAAGTGACTCAAAGTGAACATAGTGTGTCTAAAAGTGACAATAATGTTTGCAGATATTTAAAAATTACTTATGATACACGTTTTGAATTCGCTTTTTTAAGAGATTTACAACATGAAACTATAATGTGTTTTAGGTTCTAATAAATCAAATAATAAAATTATTAAGTTCTTATTTTTTTTAAGGTTGTGCTTCATCAATACATTTCCAGCCTCCTTTTCTTGTAGGCCTTCTAGAAAATTATTATTTTGCCAAGCCTCATGTAACAGTAATACCTATTTCATTTGTTTTTGTAATCTATCTATTTACAGCTCTGCATTTTTATCCTCTTTAAATGTTTCATTCCTGTTTTTGTTAATCTTGTGTTCAGATTTCTTTCCTAGCTTTTATACATATTAAAAAAATCTCCTTTTGTTTTTTGATGAATCCATTTTCTTTTTTCTTTTATAATGTATTTTCTTCCAGATAGATTTGACGGCTCCTGGGTGCATCTTGTATGTAGCTATGATATTTTGTACTGGGTTTCAATTTATCTATACTCTAAGTTACTAAACTACGAGTATTATAGTCTTTCGTAATGAAAAACCTGATACTAAAACAAAATAAGCCTTTCTTTGTGATAAAAAAACCTAAAGGTGAGGTTTTTTGAAAAGAGTGACTAAAATGACTTGCGTAAAAAAGTGATTAAAAGTTAGAAAAGTTACTCATTGCATGCCTGCATAAAAGTGTTAAAATAAATTAAAAGCATTATTTTAGAAAAATGGAGATATATAGTATCGCTTTTCACCAAGAGCATAGATCCAATAATAACACACTTTTACAACATATTATTTGATGTGTGCATTTTAAACTCACCATTTACCGAAGCTCTATTTAAAAAAAAAATGTATTTACCTATAACTTGGAACATATTATTTCAATTAAAGGACTTTATATAATTATCTTATAACTATGCGAAGATACTATTAAAATGGTGGATTTACACCTTTGTAATTAAGTCTCAATGTCATTTTCACGGTAAAATGAGATTGCGCCATTTTGTTTGTAGCGTTTAGCACTGCCTAGATACGACTTTTATTAAAAGTTAAAGACAATTGATAGAAACAAGAGTTTTTCTCTTTTCGCCGCCTTTAAGTAAACTTCCCTTCATTTTAGGGTTGGAGAGAAGTCCCAAAAATCATTCTGGGGAATTTCATAAAAAAATACACACCTACATATCAAGTTTTAGCCCGATTGGTCAAAGGGTTTTGGCGTAGGCCAAAATTTGGACCGAGAGTCGGCACTGTGAAAACCTACTTTTTGGTTTGAGGGAATCGTGAAACGTCGACGTCCATTATCATTTATATGTATCTATATATTAGCCGAAGATAGTGCTTCCTTTCTTTGAGGGTCTCGCGAAAGTAGAAATAAATACAAGTTCACGAATAGTGTACATTATATTTCAGTATAGACTTAGTATTCAAAATATAAATAAAATTAACTTAAAATACTGAGTCAAAAATATTTCATCCCACTTTAACACAAGTGCATTTTATCAGATTCAGCCAAACTCCTTAAATTCCGTGCAAACACGCAAGTAACCCCCTCCCCACATATGTATTTTGGTTCTTTCAGTGCCCTGAAAAATAGCTTCCTCTCCCCAGCCTGCATTAACAGTTATCAATATTTCTCCTCGACAAAAGGAAAGCTCATCTTACAGTAATACGAAATGGGGGGAGGTGAGGGAAGAGAGTTCCATATCGCGATGAAAAGCAAAGCAGACGTACGATGAATGAGAGAGAGAGAGAGAGTGGAGGTCCACGAGGTAACCGAAAGCAAGGTACGAGGAGGATATCATCAAGGAAATGGCTTCATGTATTATTCAAGGAGACGCTGGGGAAGTTGAAATGTGGGCGCAGGATCAACATTGAGGGGTTGGGGGGAGTTTGCAGTACACAGAATACTATTATTATCAACATTTTTTCCCCACCCCACTTTATTTTTACTAATATTTTTGAAAAGAGTAGTGGTTCACCAAAATAATCAGATTTAAATATATTCTACAAGTATTAAATTTTCCTGTTATAAGTGGATAAGTTTCACATAAATATAAATATAATGGATACGAATAAAACTCAGCTAAGAAAATCCATATTATATCAAAGACTATTTAATTCATATTAATTTTAATCTTGCGAGCGTCTTTAAACTACCTTGATTTATGTTTAAACCTACGCTATAAAAAGGTGAACATACTAAGACGACGATACAATTGAATTAAATAAACAATAAACTCGTTTACTAGCATAAGTTGAAGCGCGGTAAGAAGAAGCCCCCAAAATGTTGGTAATAGGCGACGTCATGTTATGTGTATGGGTGAACTAGCTATAAATCAGCGTCTGGAACGCGACGTGGCGTGAAATGGAAATAGCGCGCAGACTTCTCAGATTCTAGACGTTATTCGTCGAGTGGTTTGTTCCGGCGGTTATAATATATATGCACATGGGCATGCCTGGGACCAGAACGCAGTACAATTTCCGCTCTTCCAGCATGTTGACCCACCACGTTCATCACCTTGCAAATAGACCTAGAGACAGGTGTTGAGATGATGTGGATTAAGACGAGCTCTAAGGTCACATTCATAGTCAGGCTCAGGACGTCTCAAGTGCGGTGCTATGTTAAATAGAAGAGGACACCTACCTAAACTCGCATATGCAACATACCATTAGACTTACCAAACAGGTTGATGGTTACCGTCTCATTGATTCTGTGACCAACGTCTTACTACCCGTCAGGAATATTAACATATTTACACTAATGGATAAGTCATAGGAAAGTAGAAAGGAAGCCTTCAGCTTACCGGCAAATATATTATACGAGACTGACTCCTCTGTCAGCATGACCACCAATGGCTGTCACCTGAGTCACTATTGTATTAGGAACAAGGAGTTCACAATTTTATCGTGGATACAAGATACTGATCAATCTCAAGTGTGATACCCCCGGTTCTGTAGTCTATCCACCAAATGAATAAATAGTAGAACGTCTTAGAGCACTTGGTCACAACTTCGAGTAGACAAATTACGACATTTTATCAAAGATTCAGAACCGTGGACGTGTAATTATACTAACCTGAGCCTGTCAAGAAGGATTAAAATGTTAGTTTCTTAGCATGTTTGGTTTTGTGGACGGATGCTAAGTTACAGTTTGATAGTATTTAGGTTAAGAATGATTCCCCAGATTTAAAACAACAGAAATAGATTTATGTGAATAATTTAAAGTCATTTTGCGAAAACACGGACCATATGGACACCCTCGTTTGTTAGACACACCTGGCATTGTGTCAATTCGCCGCAAGCAGCAGCAGGAGTTTCGGCCGGATAAACGTTTGAAAATTTTAGACCAAGTTTTAATATCATCCCTCTATGCAAATACGAGTGTATTTCCTCTAATCCCTACCTACTCCTTAAGAAGGAGATTGAAACTATATCAATTTCAACAACAACCATCTTTAGACCCAAGAGGATTGCTTGTCGTCTGTAAATGAAACATTTGACTCCTAAGTGAAGTCGTTTCAACACAAAGGCTATGGAGGGATCAGAAGAACGGTTTGTAAGAAAATAAAGTTGGTCGAGGTTGAACCCCGGGCTTTTGTTTCAAAGTAAGAAACACCAACTGTGCAACATTGGACTTTTATTATTTGAAGTTAATCTCATGATTATAAAAATAATCTCGTGTTCTGATACATTATAAATGGATATACAATTCACAATAAATACCTTTATTTGAATGATATTAGCTTTAGTTATATACAGATATAATAAAACCATTCTATAAACATTTATTTATTATTCATAAAGCAGATAATTTATTATTAAATTCATTAAGATAAAGTAACTAGATCTAATGAAAATACTACTAATAAGTTTGTTTACATTGTCCATGATATACTATCAGTGTCAAAAAATAGAAATAGAAGTATCCTTCAAATATTAGAATATAGCTAATATAGAGGTGGATTGTGAAAAGGAATGTACAAAATAGAGAGTGATTAAAAACATAAAAGAACAAATAAACATTGATGTATTGAATAGTCATAAGATTGAAGTTTCTTTCCTTTAAATAAATAGTACAACCAAATCGTGCACACGTTTCCAAATGGTCTATTGTAGTTCGAAGTAAACAACACGAAAAAAACTATCGTGTATACAATGCGATGTTTAATGTAAAACTCTCACCAGGTTTACAATTAAAACCAAATCCTTAAGGCCATATTCGAAAATTTGTATATTTTCAAAAATCAGTAAACAACCTGGCACAAATAATTTTGAGAAAAACCAGCGTAAATTTTTATTAACAATGTAACACCATCACCAGATTTAAATTTTAAACCAAAATTGCTTGATAACATATTTTCAATGTTTAAAAGATAATAAACCACCAACAAATGTTTTACCCCAAAAACGAGTTTACCTAAATTAGGCCTTTTATACTTAATAAAGCTCTATCTAAATATTTAATATGATCTAAATCTTGAAAGCCAATTTAAAATTTGAAGATTAAAAAAATCAACCATCAGTACAAAATACCGTTGATTTGAGCTTGGATAAAAATAAAAATTTGGACTTGAGATATGACCATTTTGTTGAAAGCTCTATCTAAATATTTAATATGATATAAATCTTGAAAGCCAATTTAAAATTTGGAGTTAAAAAAAATCAACCATCAGTACTAAACACCGTTGATTTGAGCTTGAATAAAAATAAAAATTTGGACTTGAGATATGACAATTTTGTTGAACGAAGTCCATCAATCTGCCCTGCTATATCCCCAGGGACAGACAGACAGACAGACAGACAGACAGACAGACAGACAGACAGACAGAGTGGAAGAGAGAGTTACAAGGCCTAGTTCAGGGGCACACAATAAAAACAAGACTCAATATTACCTGGGTCGAGAATGTCTATAATTATAATACTTTCACTGGATGAGGTTTAATATAAAATGTTAATGTTAATGTCATATCACATTTAAATAACACCACATTTATTTATAAGATAATATATTTAATATGTAAATGAAAGTTAATTAACATATTTAATTTGTAACATAAGAACATGCACGGAACAACATACAAATCCCAAAGATAGGCCTCCATGCTCGTGCGTAACAGAAACCAATGTTCTCGTTTTTATCCACCTCGTTAGGACCAAGCATTTGGAAAAGGTAATTTGAAAATTCACTAAGATACAAATCCTTTCTGACGTTCTCTATTTCTTTTAAAACACACAGCTCCAAACAAAACCTAATTTATTATTCCGATATTGCTCTTTCCTGCATTTTTTTTGTTAGATTTTTTCTGTAAAGGCAAAACAAAATGTATTTACTAATTCAATTTGCTAAGATATTCCCAAGAATTTGCGTTGTAAGAAAAGGGTAGCCTACATTCTTGCATCTTGACTAAGTAACTTCCAGAACTCCTCCCTCCAGGGCATAAAGAAGTTTCCTTGGTTTCCAATTTGCAATATGTCTCATTTACGGGCACGGCCGATCCAAAGTCGATTGGGGAGTACTCCAAACCTTTAATTTGAAACGTAAAAGTTTCATGGAAACTAAAATCAGAACAAGGATAGGGCGAGACAGAAACAAAAAAAAATATTCCATTGAAATACATAGCCTTGCTACACTTGTAAAACTTGATTAAAACCAGTATTTGGTCGTGTGCGACACTCCAGTTGGTTTTGTCTTCATTATTAATTCATATCATTATGAATAGTGAAACTACAATAAATTGTATAACTTTATCTCTATATTTAATTTAACCTTTTCAATAAATAATGCATGGTACATTATTTGCATATACTAACGATATATATACATATCACCGTGAATATGAAGGTTTAAAAAAATATTGAACCATTTTATACACTTAATTCACATAGGCCCTATTAAAATGTCTATGGATCTTATTTTAAAATTTTTAGTTAAATACCATTTCACCGGAACAACCCAGTTATCCCTCTTAATATATATACTTTCCGTAGTAATAAGTACACGTATATATTATAAACAGTCCATTACAGCCGTTTTAACGTGTTTTATATCATATAAACAGTCCATTACAGCCGTTTTAACGTGTTTTATATCATATAAACAGTCCATTACAGCCGTTTTAACGTGTTTTATATCTTATAAACAGTCCATTACAGACGTTCTAACGTGTTTTATAAACAGTCAATTACAGCCGTTTTAACGTGTTTTATAAACAGTCCATTACAGCCAATTTAACGTGTTTTATATCCTATAAACAGTCCATTACAGCCGTTTTAACGTGTTTTATATATTATAAACAGTCCATTACAGCCGTTTTAACGTGTTTTATATCATATAAACAGTCAATTACAGCATGCTCAAAAGCAAGGTGCACCTTTTTTTAAAAAATTTCAATCGAAAACCAATTTCAAACAATGGCATTTATAAACACTCTTGGAAACCAAACATTAATCAGTCCATATACAAACCGAGTTAACAAACAAACGCAATTCATAGAACGCAATATTTTTCTAAGAGCGATAATAGATATGGACAAATAAAGTATAAACATTGTTAGAGAAACATTTGAAATAAGAGCTTTACAGTTTAACAAAAAACATAAATATTCAGATTATTATAACTGTTAAAGTTGTCCCTATACATATATTTAGATATTTCAATTTTCTGCCACACGGGAAATGTTTTATTCTATTAGTTTAGGAAAAGTTTGGGGATGTTTTCCCAATTAGCCGTGAGAGGTGAACCTCAGTGGTTCTTAGATAAAGTGCTGCTCGGCTCAGCACCCGATGTTCTTGGCTTCAAACCCAGCCGCGGTGCATGGGTAACAATCCGTAGCACAACTTCCTTCAGAATGGAAGTAAAGCCGTCAGTCCCTTGTCGACTGAGGTTTGTACAACCCTGGAAGGTGTGTGACAATATCTTTTCTGGCAAACGTGGTAGGCTTTTTCACTTTTCCTCAATGAATTCCTCATGTGTTAATATATCAGTCGGTTCAGAAAGTGCTACGATAAATACGCGGAATAAATAATAATAAAAATTTATAGAGGCAGGGTCAAACAAAACAGGATATCCCAATATTAGATATAATTTACTTTAAACTATTATTTAGTTTTTAAATAGTCTGTTATGTGCTGTATGTAATTGATGAATATCATTTTAATAAATGTTTTCTGCATTTTAATGAGGTAATTAATTTATCTATTTGTCTCAATATGTACGCATGTAAACGAAATATCAAATCTGATAAAGATAATCAAGTTATATAGGTGTGGGTTTTATTTGTTAAAGATCCCGACTTGGCTATTATAACTCTTTGGATTGTAGTTGATTCTGCGATCAAGACATACATAAGAGTAAATAAATGGTACGGTGCACCGCACAGACTTTTACTCACTTTTATATTAAAATTTACTAAAATTATATTTACTAAAAATTCGTAGGGTTTGTGAAGCAAAATAATTAGTCAATACATTATTGTAGAAACAATTCACCAAAGATAATACATTAAATAATATACATTGTTATTTAATCAATGGAAATAGGAGCTAAGAACACTGTTATAGAAAAATTGAGACTCTACACACCAAATCAAATTAATTTTTCAAAGACATGAACTAAAAAGTGCAGTCAACTCTGCTTATAATGAACCCTTAAGGACTATTATATTTTGTTCAATACGTCCGAAGTTCATTAAAACAGATATTTTTTTTAAATCTGAAAGTAGTGGGTTGGAGACGAACAAAATAATAGTTGAGATATAATCGATCTTTAATGAAATCTATTGGTTATTCTAAAAATGTTTATGTTCTGTTGTTTACTGTTTTGATTTATATTTTTCTGATCCTTTTCAAATGTCTGTTCTTTTTTCCACACTTGATTTCACACTATCCATGCATTCAAAGACTAAAGTAAATTGAAAAATCTATGTTTTTGAGATTCATTTACCCTCTCGAAGAAAGGGATTAGTGAAAGCAATCACTAAATGGCCACAGACTGTCTGTCATTCACTGTCCTGTAACTCCTGTCCTATTAATATAAAACAGAAGACTGTCTTGCAGAAAAAGGTATTAAAACTTACTCAAGGTCAAGATCACGCCACCCCCTGCATTACTTTTCCACATTCCGTACCTTCAGTCAAGCTTTGTTCACGTTACTCAAGTTGGGCCGCCACATTGCCAAAACAAATTTTTATTTTGTTCTATCGTTTGTGCTTTTATGTGCCCTAGCATGCACATTTGTGCTGTGAAACTAGGCCTTTAAGAAAACCTTTATTGAAGGCGATCCAGCTTGAGCTCTAGTTGGCCCGCGACATTAAATATTATCTAAAAGAGCGAGTTTAACAGAACAAATGTGCATGTTCGGCCACATAAAAGCACAAATAGAGCACAAACGATTGGACATACACATTTTGTTTGGAATATTTATAAATAATTAGAAATGAAATGTAATCAAAATCGTTTGGGCCAATTTTGAGAAAATAGAAATTATATATTTTTGCTCTTCAGTTAACTACCTTTAATTTTAGGGTTACCCAATTCGAAAAAACATATCGGGGCAACCCTATGAAAGCCCTAAATACTAAGTTTCACCGTGATCGGTAAAATAGTTTAGGTTCCAGTCCGAGGTACAGAAAGACAGACAGACGATCATTCAAAAAAGTCAACATTCATCAAAATCTCAAGTTCGATTGTTTGACGATCACAATACATTTTCTACCTGTAAGAGAACGAGAAAGTAAAAACTAATGTTACATTCATTGTCTGTTGATATTTCCAAGCCACTTGTTGACAAGGAAATTTATACATTAAATGATAATATATTTGAGGTTTTACAACCTTAAAACGCAATTGTAACAACACTGACAGTGGGGTTTTTGGACCCGGCTCAACTCGAATATTAGGTAGCGAGACGGTATACCGCTTTACGTTTGTTCTGAAAGATAAGAAAGTACAAGGGAAGAAGTTCCATCTCGATCAGATGAGTACTTTTGGAGTTTAGTGGAGACAAACAAACAAAATGAAATAAAACGTACATTTAAATTTACAGTTTTATTTCATGTATATTAAGTTTGATATGAAAACTCTTCATTAACGAGAATATTATATAGTTCAAATATATTTATAACAATATATTTGCAAGTTATGCCAAGTGTGAGATGATAAAATTCCGTCTTGATATCAGTGAAAAATATACAAGGAGTCGTAAAAGATAATAATCATTTTAATGTGCAGATTATACCAGATGGTGCAGGCAACACTAACCAGCCAGCGAGCTGAGTGCATGCCCAGCCGTGGATTTATTGAAATCATATCAAATCCAACCTCTTATTATCAATTTCTACAAGAGCGCGCGCTAGGCACTACATGTAGCGGTAAAGGTATTTTAACCTGCCACAACCAAACCGGACCTACGGATTTACTTACCCTTGACAAGTATTTGTACGACTCAATTTTAATGATAACAGAAAACTATATCGAACTCTCTTGGGTTAGAACCCACGAAAATCGGGTCCTGAGGCGAGAACCCCAAAGGGGTCGACACGGAGTACTTATGTAACTCTAATATTTATTCACCGTCTACATCTTGGAAAGTTTCCCCACAAGTGTGAAGTCAATATGCTCCCCTTTAGAGCAGAGTTAGCCAAGTTAGCCAAGTGGCTTAGTTAAGTAATGAAGGCATCTCATAGTAATCCTAACTTGTGTTTATCTTGAAGGTTACTGGGATGTCTCCAACGGCGGGAGCTGTGCGTACAATATTCACTTTCAGGATGCCGCGGCCCAGAGTTTGTAACTGATCCCGGGACTTCAGATTACTTTATAAGGAATGTGTTTTAGAAAATGAAATAAAAAATTGTTTGATATAAATATTATGAAACAAAAATATAACTAACTTTACTTTCTCCTAGGTGAGAGAAGCATTGTGATCATACAAAAAAAAATAATCAAAAGCTCGAGAATTTGTAAAAATGTAGACGTTGTCTGACCCCTGAAAACCAAAGCAGTGAGTTTTGCGATACCGCCTCGCCTGTCTGTGCCTCTGTTTAGAGCCGAAACTATTTTACCGATTTGGCTCAAACTTGGTATTTTGGGTTTTTAGGTTTTTACAAGGCTCCTCTGAGGAGTTTTTGGAATAATATATTCAACCATATAGTTAAGGGTAGTTTATTTAAGGGCAAAATGAGAAAAATTGATTTTCTCGAAATGTATTCAAACGAATTTAATTAAATGTTGTGTATCTAGGAATTGTTTGACATTAAATTCAAAATGACAGTTCTCATTCTCAAATTAAAATAACTTTGGGGGTACTTACCATGAGCAGAAATTTCCGATTATGATATCTCCGCAACTAATTTTGATAAGAAATAACCATTAATTGTAAAGTTTTATTATTACTAGACGGTTAAAATATTTTATTTGACATATATTTCTATAAAGTCAATAATTTCTGAGCTATAACAATATTGAGAGTTAATGAGTTTAAATATTTAGGAACAATTTTATCTAATGATAACAAAACAAAATTGGAAATTAGGAAAAAAGTTCATTCGGCGAATGCATGCTAGTAATGGGTCAGTAAGATGTTGCCAACTCGCCTCCTATATATGATATAGGCCTTACCATTATCTAGGAAGATATTTGGTCCACTGGGGATTGGAGGTGATTACATAATGATGAGATGCATACCCTTCAATCATCAGGGGATCTTGTTAGGGTTATGCAAGTGTCGTAGATTAAGGTGGGCAGGACATACAGTGGGAATGGGACATTATAGATCTTATGTATTCTACACATTTTACGGTGAACTCACTCGACCTTGTAGATAAAAGTTTACTTGTTAAAGGTGATAAACTTTACATACACACACATATATATATATACACATATATATATATACATATATATAAAGCTTTCGGTGTTTAATTTGAATCAAAACATGTATTTTCCCCGTTCACGCCACGACGAGAACCTTAAAACGACCCATCTCCAAGCTTTCTTTTAACTATTCGTTTCACCAAATCACTCAAATACTTACGAAGTGAGTTATTATTTCTAACCATATTATTTATCCATATATGATATAGGCCTTACCATTATCTACCGATTCACAAATATACACAAATCATTGTTTCCATGGTGATGTACAAGCAAATAATGATTTTACAGATGAGCCATTGTCTACACAGCAAGAAAAGATGGAAAATTGGGTTTTAGTTTAGGCTACTATTTTTGGCAACATCCCGGATCCTTAAACTTTAAGTTGAGAGTCCGTTTGTCAAAATCGGTTTAATTGTTTTCTGGAAATTTCAACTACCAGAAATGGGCTTATAAAATTACATACCAATAAGATATATATGATAGTGAAAGAATAAGTAAGAAAATGTAATAGTGAATGGTGAAATTATGAGTGTGTGAGTGTGAAGGAGTTAGTATTTATAGAAAATGTACCCTCTTTGCGTGTAGGCTGTGAAAAGCAAATTAAGAAGTAACATGGAAACATTACTGAATTTATTGTTATTACGATACTATACCGAAAAAATGAAATTAAGATTGCAACCCCCCCTTAATATCTATAAGGTGAGAGAGGCAGTAAATTAGGTAAAGAGTTACCTGGTTGAACATAACAATTTTATTTAGTCAAAAACAATAACAAAGTGATGAAAACATTCAATACTGCGTGAAGCGCGCTTTTCCGTCCAACGCGGAAATCAATTACATTAAAAGGTAAACATAAGCGTTACCTCCTCAAAACCAATTACGTTACATTAAACCCATCAAAAGTTACGGTACGGGATCTCAGTGACATGGTCTTTGGTTTATGGTTCTTTGGTTACTTCGCTAAATTGATTAGTTCCTAAACAGGTTACTCAAGCGTTACAGTTATCCACCCTAGTATAAATATACAACTTTCTTACAGGCACCCGTAGCAAACGTGACGTCATAGCAATGACACAAGGCCACAAAGTAATAATAACCTATCAACTCTAGGAGTTTAACTTGGCGAACAAAGCCGAGTCCAGAAACAGCTATACTTGAAAATAACATAAGCCGGGTTTCGAACCCAGGACCAGATAATCTCTGGTTAAAAACTAATATTGGCAAACATATGAATTACAAATAAATAGGGCTCAGACCCTGAATATAAGTGGTGGCGAAAGCAACGGTCTAACTTCCAGCCGCGATAAGCGCGTAGCATAGTCAAACTTCAAATAAAAATAATTTAATAACAAAGTCCAAATAGTAATTTAGAAAGAATTCCCCCC
>CABFOW010001830.1:45484-62255 GCA_902141385.1 Timema californicum
AATATTTTGTAATCGTTAGTCCTGCTCCAAGTGTGTACGTCTATATAAATATGAAAGCGCCAAATTGTTGCCCGCCCTTGGGTGTATGCATTGGCAAGTCTTATTCTATAACATACAATATATTTATTTTCAATACAGTTTAGTGGTGTTTTATAAATGGCTACATTAATTTAAATAAAGTTATATTATATCCCTTCTATCTGTAAATTGATCCGAGTAACGTCTCGTTACATTCATAAAAACAGGTTAAGAGATTCAGTTGAAGGATGACGCTAAGTTTTAAGAAACTAATCAGTATTGGGGGAGAAAAATACAATAGTGATAAAAAGCCTACCTTTTGGCAAGATTGTCAGTCCACGCCTAGCTCTGTTGATGATAGTAATACTCGCATTGGTGGACACACGGATTAGTCGTGTGTCTCATATAGGCTGATTTTGTCAGTTGCGGGTGGGTCAGGGTTCGACTCTCAACCGGGTGAACTCGGGGTGCTTGTTTTATTTAAAAAAATAAATTCCTAGTGTGCCTCCATGCAAATGAAAATAGATTGTTTTAAATCTTTGCTTCTTTATCCTCTACCCAATTAAGTTGGTTACAAAATGCGGATAGCTTGGATGGGCAGTAAGGACTGGCGGGGAAAACTAGCAAAATCACCTCTAAGTGTTTAACATGGTCATGTTCTTTATCATCAATCAGTTATATTTTCTATAAAAGAAAAATTGTATTTGTATAGAAAACACACAGACACACATATATATCTATACTAACCATGCCCATGCGCTAGAAATAAAAATATAATTCAGAGGAAACATATCCAGATTTTAGCGTAAGTAACGTGAATACTATTTATGCAAGCAAAGACACCCCACGTACACTCGGCCGTAGTTTTGGCTGAACCCCCCCCCCCTCCCCCAGCAACAATGAACTAATCTACGTGAGCTTTCATTTAGAGCAGGTGCACTGAGAAAGATGGAGGTAGGGAATATATCACTATAACATTACATACATGGGATTGTTATTTTGTCTTGAATCCCAGCTTAATGTCGGTACTGTAGGTTTGTTGCGATTCTATTTCACGTAATTGTACTATTACATTGCGGGTTTTCAACATAATTTCTATAATGGAACCAAATCTGGGGTTCCGTGAAACTCACTAACCCCAGTTCGGAACGAGATATTTACAGTCTTCTCGGTCAACGGCGCTTGTTTTGCCGTTCCGATGGAAACAATGCAGTTTGTTCGTCCGTTACCACCAAGAGAACTTATGTGAGTAGAGAGCGATTTCCTTTGCACTTCAAGTTTAGTTACATAACTAGTAGTAACCGCACTTTCATGGGTTTATTCCATTACACGTCGTGTGATAATCCCAGTCAGTACTCAAGATAACCGTTTCCCAGTCGGGGCTGGACAGACATACGTAGTTCCGTGTGTAAAACAAGTACATTTCTATTTGGGTGCCCACCTATGCGGGTCTTACGTAAAACAAAGTTTAAACTATAATGATTTTAAAACTCCATCTGGAATCGACTAGGAAACTAACACTGTTTGACGTGTGGGTATTGAAGGCGGGTGTGGGGGTGTATGTGTGCTCATTCATTCAGGAGATATGGGCAAAGTCTTTTCACCAAGGCGACTAAACGACGTCAGAGTGTCGGGCGGGGTTGGGTCAAAAGGGGCCGAGGGACATGCGCCTGCCCTAAAAAACTCTATATCCACCATCTTTTCAGACACGCGTTTCGAGTAGCCCATTTTACTTTCAGCAGCTATTTGAAGGTCTTGAGGGTTAGCGTCAACCAACATCTATCATCGTGTCCCCCCTACATCCAGACAACATACTTTCCATGAGGTAGCGACGTACACAATCATCTTACTGGGCGGGGCATTCCCCATTTCTCAAAACTACTTGAATTGAAACGATGGCGTGAAAAGTAGCGCCTTTTTTGATGACAGCCAGAAGAGGGAAACTCACGTGGTTTTTTTTTGAGCGGCACAATTTTTCAACTTCCGCTGTAACAGGAAGTGCTGTTATATTTTCAGGAACGATAATAAATAGGACCTTTCAAATCCAGTCAAGCTATAAAACATATTATAATTTAATCTCGCAACTCAATGCCCATGGACGGAGGATAGTACATGTGCTAGAGTTAGTTCACTCTGTATTCTATACCATTATATCCTAAATTCACGAGTCGTCCAGTATTTGTGTGAGTTTTTAGACATGCCCTGTTTTCTAGGTGAGCGGGAGCCCTGGTATATTTAACACCTGGCATCTTTACATTTGGCTATTTTAGAATATATCAAAGGATCTTAACGCAAGTAATTATTTTTCTCGGTTAGAGAATATACAAACGTAAATAAACGGGTAGTAATATGAGTAGGCTTCAAATCACTTTTACCTAAATACTCTCGGGCTATGTGGATTGGAATTAAAACTAACGAAATGTCAGAGATATCGGAAGTTGGGGGAGAATAATCTTCCTCTAACAAGGACGAAGTCGATTAAATAGATAGTTATAACTCTTTTAACACATAGTTTGTTACTCGTTCAAACGATAGGGCTGATTTGGTAAAATAACGTAAGTGCCATTTTTTATTTTATCGACCCTACTTTTAACCAAATTCTACGCCAAATGGAATAGTTTGACAATTTTTACTATAAATGATAGAATTTTAAAATCAGTGCGGATAAATAAAATTAAATACCTTAGAATCGATGTGTCAAAACTGTAAATACATATTAAATTTTATAAAACTACGTTTGGGAGGCGAAATCGTTATGTTTTTTGAGGTGTACCATTATCAATTTAAAGAAAAGTGATCATACCATTTATGACAAGTGAGCCTTTTCCCCTAAGTTGGTGAGCCAGTGCTTACTAACGTCTTAAGCATGTTTCACACTATGGGGACACTCACCCCCACACTCTCGTCTTGCTCACGCTCACAGGATGCACAGAGGTATTAACACTATGGGGACACTCACCCTCACACTCTCGTCTTGCTCACGCTCACAAATTTAATGATCTCGAGTTTGATCTAGAATTGGACAGTTCAATATGAGTTTGGTAGGTCTGTTAGTTCAAAAATTGCAACTTTTTGTAAAGAAAAGATATTTCTCATTTAATTCTATTAAATTGCATATGTATTTGTAATTTCCTAGTTATATGATAGTTATTTTTAAATTTGAAACAAGCGTAATTGGGGGTTATCTGATTATTTAAACATTAGTGGTTGATCCATAGGGTAGCAATTGTCTTATTCAGTTTAAACTTAAAATTCAAGTTAAAATATTTGAGAAATACTTTTGCATTATTACAACATTTTATAAAACATTCTTATTTGATATTTCGCAAGGACCGAATACTATAATAAGGTTAAGACCTGTAATAACCAACGATTCAAACCAACCAACTTGTCACAAACTAGCTACGATCAACAGGCTAATCCATCGATTACTTCACATCTCTCTCAACAAATACAACTACAAAATAGAACTCAACACAATCAAACAAGTTGCAGCAAGTAATGGATATTTCCATTCCACTATTCACAAAATCTTACAAGACCAAAAATTAAATTACATTCGGACAATTTTTCCACTAACCTCATAAACGAAAACAATAGTACTACTGAACATAAAAAATGAATCAAATTCAACTATATTGGCCCTGAAACCGATCGTATCACCAACATCATAAAAAAAAACCAATCCCAATATTGCTTTTGCCACCAATAATAATACTAAGAAGCTTAACAATAGCAACATAAACACAAATGATAGATTCAAGAAAAAAAAGCTGGTTAAAATTTCCAAATTCATTGCAACTAACATATTTCTGATTTTAAATTTAATAGAACGAAATCTAAATTTGGAGAACATCTAAAACACTCAATCCACCAACCAAAATCAATTGAACAATGTATGTAACCCCTAAACTATTCTCACAAAGGAACAAAATTAAACACAGTCGAAAATTTTTCATCCATGCAGCTATCATCCATAAAAAAAAACTATCTCATGAGCAATCATTTTCATCTAACCAAATCTTAATTAATACTCTCCAATATTTACCCAAGAACATTAAAATCTTTTAAACCCCATCTGTCCTGCCCCACCCTCCAGCGTAGAAAAAGGTCCGTTCCAGCCGGAGTCGAGAAGACTAGAACCATATATCTTTCCAACCTGTTACAGTTGACATCAGATCACACCTAACATATGCTTACCCCAGGATCACAGCTACGTATCCTACTAGGTCTCCAGCACCTGAGTCTACGATCAACCACACTCAGACAGTCTACATCTATAGGTCGTTACAACACGTCGTGTTTCTTCACATAACGACGTAAGTTTGTTTACTGGAATATTGCTGCTGCTTTACCTTTATTCTGGGTTTTTAACGTTAATTCTAAGATTTTGGACTCTGAATTCCACTTTGAGTGCTTGTCAGTTCATAGTTATTATGTCGTGGTGTTATTTTGTAGGTATTTGAATCATATCACAACAACGCTACCAATGTAAACATATATTACCAAATTATGGCAATGTCTTATATGGGCAAATTATAATGTATTTATATACAATATTTTAAAGGTTAACTAACCAATTTAATTCTTACTTGCATTTATTAAATTACAATAAGATCTAAGTCTTAACCTTATATTAGTATTCGCTCCTTACGAAAGATCAAATTAGAATGTTTTCTAAAATGTTGTTATCTAATCTAGCTCACCAAATATTAATGACTCGTAACAAATATTGAAAATGCATATTTGTGTACTAGAGTTATATCTTTGTGTGTGAAGAACCAATTGTCAAAGGTTTGTTACCGTCTGATAATAAATGCGTAAGTTAAGAGGCGAGCCATATTAAGTCCCAATTTCATCAATTCTGCTTCCTGATGGATTTGATTTCCCCCTTATAATAATTCATGACCAAACTGTGGCGTTACAATAGTAAGTTAATTAAACACTTCTGAAATTTAATAGTACGGGTTTAGTTTATGGTTTTTATTTTTATAGTCCTTACAGTTAACATCTTATAGAACCAGCCGATCTCTGTACATTAATTTATATTAAGTTAATTATACTTTCTTGGCATCATTCGATAGTGAAGAATAAGTAGTAATAAAGAAATGAAGTACTAAAACCACATAGAAACAACCTCATCCAAACGAAATGAAGTACTAAAACCACACAGAAACAACCTCATCCAAAGGAGCCTCCAAGAAAAATAATAATTATGCTAGGAACTACAAGTTGACAGCAACAATATGCGTCCACAACAATATTGACAACATAATTATATTTCCAATAACTGTTTTGAAGTTCAACGCTCACTGACGGGAAACTAGTTTTTGTTGTCAGCATGTTTCAAACACGAATGTTGTCAATATTTAAAAAGATTTTACATGGTTTTTTTGGTAACATTGTTACGCCGATATGAACGTATTCACACAACTTTAACGGGGAGGAAGGCTTTTTTTAATTTACTCGTATTTTGTAGAAAAAATTAGTAACAGACTTTTAGATAGGTCTAAGACAAGTTTAAGAATTCCTAGGTCTTCTAAAAATAGATTTTATATAAAAACACTTTTTTTCCAAAATACATGTTAAGTAAGAGTTACAAAAAAAAATTGTATTTATAAAAAAAATCATATTGAATTGATAGTTCGAGTGACTATATCTAAAAATAAAACTTATTTATAATTTAATAAATCGCGATTATTTGATTTGTAAAATCAACTAGTAGGCTTACCAATATTTAATTGAGACAAAATTACACGTTTTTTCTAAAATAGTTCCCGATTTTCCATATAATTTACCATTGTGAAATCATGCCATTGGTATTTAGAAAGCAATAATTTGATCTTGATGGGGAAATTCATACAGTTGTTGTATGACCCTGTGTTTAAAATAAAAATAAAGGGGGGGGAGGGGTCAGTGTGAAGATAAGACATGTGTTCAAATCAGCAAGATTATTTTGTATGTTAAATTTTTCTATATAAAGACCAACTACAGTATTTAAGGCTTTTAAATTAATGTTCCAAATTCACAGATGTTTTAATTTTGTTGTTGTTTAAAATTCGTCGTATTTTCTGCGTTATTTCCGGAGAGTAAGCTCACGAATTTTCCCGAGCAAGCCCTAATTACTTTCTTCACCTTGAACCTCAAGGTGATAGTATATTAAAGAGAAAGACACCCAGAATGGTCCTACCTTGGGGTGCTCCTTGATTGGCACCAGCACCTTGACTGCCACCCTGATAGGTTTCTCTCGGTATATGTCCACGTATTTGCTTTCTTTCGGGATGGGCTTGCCCATCGCCTGGACCTGCGCCACCTCTTTCGTCACCTCTGTAAACAACACACAAAACACCAGATATCAGATCTCGCCTCCACGTCAACAGTATAGCATTGTCTAGTCAACTAAATCTCTCGTGCTCACAATTACGAGCAAAGTGACGGGTTTACTGTGTACCGCGATGTGGAAACACCTGAGTGTCTGATAGTCAAGATGGAGGAGTTTTACTGACATGTATATCAAACTAACCGCCATGCACGCACAGCAAAAACTTGCTTTTGATAATAATATTAGTTTGTCTAAGGTAATTGAAACACTCTCTCTTTCAGCTATCAGTGCACAAAGATAATGATTACAGTTTCAAAACATTAAAATATAGATACGAAATAATAATAATAATCGAATTTAAAGGCGAAGTTAGTGCTAACACCTTTTCTTACAACTAAACAATACAATTAAAATTAAGTTTAATATATAAAACATGTATAAAACCCATAACATAATAACAAAATGAGCTAAAGTACACAAGTATTACGTACCACACTCGCGCGCGCGCACGCACACACGCACGCACGCACACACACACACACACACACAAACACACACACACACACACATACACGAAGGTATGATTACGTCTAACCTCTCTCAATCTCGCGAATGAACTTCCACACGCAGATTATTTGAGACTTTTCGCTTGAAACCGTTTAATTATAATTTCTTTAAATCGTTGGTTAGGATATTCCATGAACGAGAAGCTGAAACAGTGAATACATTTGAGTAATGATTAGAATAATGAAGAGGAATGAATAAATTTGAGTTTTCTTGTGATGGAGTGTTGAAATTATTATTAGAGTTGAGTGGGCTTATGGGAAGAAAGGGATTGTGGGAAGTTGGAAGTCAATAGTTTCTTTGTGATGGTCATCGAGTGTCTATTTTGAGATTGCATTATTAACAATTTATATTATATCTCCACCAATATTATAAAAAGGAAAGATTTGTTTTTTGTTTGTAATGTATAAACTCAAAGACTACTGGACCGATTTTAAAAATTATTTCACCAATATAAAGCTACATTATCAGCGAGTAATATAGGCTATATTTTATTTTGATTTTTTTTTAAATTTAATTTATTTCTCATAAAAATTTCGATAGTCACTCATATTTTATGGTAGTCTATGATGATTCTTCAATATGTGTGTTGAAAATAATAATGCGGGGGGCGGGAGAGGGAAGGGTCTAGTATTATATAAAGCAAGCGAGATTGTGTCATTCTAAGATTTAAAGGCTCAAGACTTATTTAATATTAGATCGAGTATATTAAAGGAATTTAAAAAGTAATTTATTCATGTGTATTTCTTTTAAAGTTAGCTGGTATCCAATAGCAAAAAAAAATCAGACGAGCCGAGTTTATTTATTTTTGTTAATTTGCATTTCTTTACAGATATTGCGTTTATTTAATTTTTGTATATGTTTTATATAAGTGTGTAAAAGGTAATAACATGAATGGAATGTTAATGATACAGAAAGTGCTTGTAAAAGAACAGAGGAGTTCGAGGGATGCTTGTGAGGGTGCTGCTATATGCGGATAATGCTGTATTAATAGCTGAGAATGAGGTCTCCAAAACTAAGGTGATCATTTTTTATAAAGACAAATCAGAAAATGATAGTGAGCTTAGTAGGCCTATAAATGAAAAACTGTAGAAAAATTAAAAATTGAAGAATGGATGGTGAAATAGAAAGATGAGTGAATTAATCTCGGAGAGTAGTTGGATGTATATGAACTCTTGCTAATAATGAAATAGTATCGAAATCTAAACAAAGATGGCAGTATATAAAAGTGTTAGTGTCCATATTGTTTTACAGATGTGAAGCGTTGGTTTGACAGGAGAAACACAAGAGCAAGGTGAATGCGGCTGGAAAGAGATATCTAATAATGTATGTTGAAATACTCGTTTGGACAGTCGGTAATGAATGGGTTTGAAAGATGTTATGTTGAACATTTCTGTGTTTGCTGGTTATTTCCTCCCCTATTTCTACGTGACTGCAGACTTTTGAGAGATTGCTAACCCTTATTGGTATACACACTACTTCAGTCACATTTGTTATTTTGTTTTTAACACCAGTCTGTTGTTAAGAGCTCACCCCAGAAAGTTGCACCCCTGTGAGCCACGTTATATCTTTCGCTATACAGTGTTGGAAAATATTTTCTTTAGATCATATTTAAATGAAAGTGTTTCTTTCTCGCTAGGAAATGAACTCCATGTGAAATTATTTAGTGCAGTAATATCAAATATGTTTAATCAGTGTGTTTTTATATATGAGGTATAAATGCGATTGTTTAGTGGAGCTCCTCTCGTCAAAAAATTGTTAAGAGAGCATTTAATTCAAGACAATCTTAACCACATCTTCATGGGCATCTCCTGAACAAGAAGAAATCCAGAGGTAGCCTTCAAAACATTCTAATCTTATATCCTCTAGTTTAAGCACAGTCTGTTTTAGTAACTGAAACTGAAACTGGTTTTACGGAAATACATACTTTAATTTTTAATATCATTTTAATTTTGATAATCAGATCACCCAGACCGGGCATATTGAGAGTGGATGGGTGTAAATCGAGTTACGAAGGAACTATATGAAGGTAGAGTGTGTGGATCAAAAGCAAAGGATAGACTATGTAGGACGTGTCTAAATGTTGTAGAAGAATGTGTGAAAAGGAGAAAAATTAATAGTTCTAAGAATAGAATACCATTTATGATTCAATGTATGGTTGTTGTTGAAGCGAAGAGAGTAAACAAGTATAAGGAAGTGTTGACAGAGTTAATGACGATGAATTAATTACCGAGTAGTTTTATGAGCTATGTGCACAGTTTCTACATACAGGTTTGACTTGCCAACATAACTCATACTTCAGTGGGACTATTACTTCCACTGCCTCTGAAGAACTCGAGAAGATTCCGACATTTTAATATTTAAAATGTTAATAAAAAACAAAGCAATATTACTATATATTATTTGTAATTTCGCATTAAACGAATTGGTAAGTGTTAAAAAAGTTATAACTTATAAACATAAAAAAATGAATTACTTTAATAATTTCTTCAAAGAAAATACGTATACAAAATAAAAAAAACACGATCAAATTTTAAAGCTCAAACAATTATAGGTAACCCCATGTGCAGTAACAATTTATATTTAAAATAAATATTTCAAGCTAGAAAAAGAATAAAAAAATTGCTACCTATTAACATCTCTTAAAATTACAAAGAGACTAACGCCCATGCGACAAAAGGAAACATTGAGTGTTCCATAAAACAAATTTACTTTCAAAAATAAATTTTATAGTAAGAAATTACAGATGCCTACACTGAACGATTTCAATCACATGATTAATCTGTGTGTTCAAACACTCAAACCTATTAAGCCTCGTTTGAAATTCAACAGTTAATAAAATATATACAGTATGTTTAAATTCTATGCTGGAGCAATTCTGTCCAAGTCCCGAAATAGGTGGGATATTTTCATATTAAAATTACAACGTCACATCACGAACAGGTGCTAACAGCATGAATCTATTGATAGCAGCTTCCAAATTCGGCATGAGCTAAATCACAGTAGGCCGGACATCTGGTTAGTTGCAGTTAAAACTTGGGGCGTTCCCAGGTCACGTAGGCAGGGCACCTGGCGATTTGGCCGTTAAAACATAGAACGTTCACCAAGTCACGTATATCGGACACCTGGCGGGTGAGCAGTTCAAGATTGTGAATGGTCTATTTGTCGGCTGGCTGGACCAATTAGCGCATTTCTGGATCCCCCTTTCAAAACATCTTCTTGCTACATCCCTCATAGCTTGTTAGGACTTACTTTCACTGTAGACATCGAAGTAAACCGGTTGGTCATGGAACTCGTGCTAAGCCAGATGATAAAATCAGCGAGTAAAACACATATTGTTGAACATAGTAAGTTTTGTAAATCTATGGAATTGCAGGATGTCTATGAGTATTGGGTTATTTGGGGCGGGTAGAACTAATGTAGCATTATACAGTATTGCTAATGTTACAATTATGTATGAATGTAATAAGTATCTATATCAAAATGTATTTTCTACACTTTTTAATGGCATAAATAATGTTAACGTAAAATAGAATTTACCTTGTCCCTTCTAGATAACCTCACCCTAATATTATAACTATAAACATAAATTCATAAATTATACTAAGAGTTTAAAACTAAAGAGATTAACTTAAGTAGAAAGTCTAATAATAAACATCTTATAAAGAAATACATAGGCAAGAAAGAAGGTGAGAAAGACAACTAAGCGAATAAAAGAAATTAATAAGTGGTGAAATGATGAAACCCCAATATTTCTTACATTTAATTCTTCTAATTTTTCAACAAGATTTTGAAAGACATTCCTTAGATATAGAATGAGTATTTAAAAAAATATAACCTATATAATACACGCAATAAAACAATGTTAAATACATAAAATAAATAAAGCTAGAACCCTTTGAAGTTTCCCAGATAGTTCGGTCATCGTAGTGAGTCGCATCAGACGTTTATATTTAGTCTGGTTTGACAGTGAAGGGAAGGCGAGGTTCAAATTCTAGTTGACGTCCTTTCAATATAGGTATCTCAATCTTCCTACGAGCAAACAAGGTTACATTTTGTTCCACATCTACCAGCTCCATTACTACTACATTAGCGTAATTAGATAATATGTATATTGGCAATGCCAGTTTAGACCATTTAACTTAACTAATGTCAATGATGACTTTGCTACGTTTATGTTGTGTAGCTGCTAGAAGTATTTTTCTGTGACGATCGAACTTATACAACAGAAGCTATAGAAGAAGTGGACACAAAATAAATCGGACATAGTTTGGAACAGTCTGCATTCCTTTCGGACTCAGAGACAGACGAACAAAGCACTCCACTGGTAGAGGTAAAAACAGAGAACAAAACTAATATGTTCTCATAACGTGTACGATGATTTATAGAATAATCTCAAGGTTTAGGGGGGAAATATGCAGAGTAATATCCAAGCAGAAATGGCCACTTGTTTTGAACCATTTGTGCAGGAAACCATTTAGTGAATATTTTTCTTAAAGCTTATTGCACGTGTTTACATACTTGGATAAAAGTTATACTATGGTTGCATATTGCCTCTTTGTTTCTTAAGCGTAGTTTAAAAAAAATACCTCCTATATCGGAATAAGATTACGCTCACACGGTTGGGACCAAGGACAAATTATTGGGTGTCGTCGTATAATGGTTTTGCAGTTAGCCAGGTCGATGAAGGTACTCTGTAAATTGATCTAGGTAAAAAAAATAAAAATACGAACGCACACACATATATACAAACATACACAATATTAATGGCCTAGGTTTTGTGTGATATACGACCACATATTTTATCAAATAAGTTTAGCTTTATATTTGTTAAATTTCTACAGCAATTGCTAGACAAGAGTGATGTTACCGTCATCTTGGTCAGCGAGACCTTCTGTTAAAGGAGTGGTGTTTATTGCTGACTATAAGTGACGTCACTGTCATATTGTTCGGCAGTGGTGAACCTTCTGTAGAGCGAGTGTTATCTATTGCTGACTATTAGTGACGTCACTGTCATATTGTTCTGCAGTGGTGAACCTTCTGTAGGGAGAGTGTTATCTATTGCTGACTATTAGTGACGTCACTGTCATATTGTTCGACAGTGGTGAACCTTCTGTAGGGAGAGTGTTATCTATTGCTGACTATTAGTGACGTCACTGTCATATTGTTCTGCAGTGGCGAGGCCTTGTGTGGAGGAAGGTGTTGAACGAGCCCAGTTTGTGCAGTCAGTCAAGACTGTGAGAAGTGTTTAGTGCTCTTACTGGCTCTCTGAAATGCGTCTAAGGAGTGGTTAAAAGAATGTTTAAGGTCTAGAGCCAAGTAATTAAACCAGCATAGCGAGGATCATACATTATTTGGCAAGGCGATTAATAATGTGTATTGCTAGACATTTCAACCTTACTAAGCATTCGGCTTTTCCGAAACTTTATACATAGTTTAGAACAGAACTAGGGATGGGTGAACTTAAAGGAAAAGTTCATCATAGAATACTAATAAAAAAACTAGCTATTTTAGCTGGTTGGTACCAGCTACTGCACGCGGTATGGCATAAAGCGGAAAAGGGAAGTTTCTACAAAGTAGTATTTAGTTTCTATTCCCTTGCTAATACCAGCACGACAAACAAAAAGAGAAAGAAACTATAAAGTTAAAAATTAAGAAAAAATATATAAATACATATATTTTGACGACACTGCTGTGTTGACGTAATTTTAGAGGTTCTTCCAAAAATCTTGTAAAATGAGATGCCATAAATATTCATGTGCCTTTTCTTTTTAGACTGCGTTTTACCCATCAGATGCCAAACAAGGCGCGAAACGAGAGCGGATGGAACTTTTCAAAACAAGTGTGGCGAGGCGTTAAGTTGCTAGCGTTTATTTCCATCCAGTGTTGGCCTATCGTAGCGATTGTTTGCGAGACGGCGCGACGAATTTTGACATGGACAAGTGAAGACAGTGTCGAGATTAAACAAAGTTTGTTTTACTACGAAATAAAAGAGAGTGGAGTGGTTATTTTTCTTCAAATTTGCAATAAATCTGTGACTGAGAGTCAAAGCGATTTAGAACTGTAGTACACGCAATACTCAATTAAGCACATTCATTGTAGATAACGCCTCAATGTATACAACATTTCTTAAAGTCGATGAAGAGAGTTAAAGAGTAAAAGTCAAATTCACATGTATGTCCATTTAATAATAAAAATGTAAGTTTATTAATATGATAGTAGGCCTACTCATTTTTGTATTTATGTTTTGAAACTATTTATGTTTTTTTAATCTAAATTAACAAGTACGATATTTGTTTTTCAATTTTTGTTACATATCATCGCTATACGGTAACTCATTACTCAAATATACATATAATAAAACGAATAAAACGTATTGTATAAATAATTCGATGCTTGGTGAATGGTTTTAATGGTTTAAAATAGCTGCTAACCCATATTATCCGTACCGTAAAGGCTCAGGAATGCAAGATACACACAACAAACCAAACACATAATCAACCACTCTTGTCGACCTCGGTGGACTTGAGGTTAAGTTTTCACCTAAGGACCATATGTTCGTGGGTTCAGACCCAGTAGAGGTCGACTGATTTTTCTTGAGCGATAATAATTCGTAGCACAACTTTCTTCGGAGAGCTAGTACCTACATAGGACCCCGTCAATTGTGGTATGTAAAAGAGAGACACCTTTGGAAGGTAAGTTAAAATACATTTGTCAGAAAAATTGGTAAATCCTTTAGCTCTATATTACAAACAAAATGGCTACTCTCAATTTTTTAACCTATTTTAGTATTATTATTATTATTATCATTAGCACCGCGTCTTACTACCCGTTCGGGTTATACGCACTTACGCTAATTTGTAATGGTAGAGTGATTGTGAGATGAAATGGAGGACCTACAGCTTAACGTGGAATCCGAACCACGGTGGAGGACTGGAATTCCCCACACTCACAAGTTGTGATTAATACACGTCTTGTCTAACGTGAGGGGAAGGTTTGGTAATCAGATAAATCTCTGCGGGGACCGAGGATTGAACCCCGGATCTTAGCACAGAAGTCCGACACCTTAACCCTAGACCACTAGGTCACCTACATTTTAGTAAAGCTTTGAGATATGAAATTACATATTATTGCAAATATTTAGTTTATTTATGATTGCAATCTTTTATTTGAAACATATTTTTATAGACCAAGTAGTTTCCAAACAAAATGGAAATAAATAAATATATTTTTAACTTTTCGAACCCTAAAGGTAAAGTATTGTGACCGTAAAATAAAATCTAACCTGAAATGATGATGTATATCGACGTTTCATGACCACAGGACCCCTAAAAATGTGTCCATGCGATGCCGTTTGTCTGTATAAATACTAAAAAAAACTTATTGCAAAAGAGTGGAATTATTTAAAAAAAAAAATTTTTTATTTAAAATATATTTTTATAAAACCAAGAGTTTCCGAGATATTGGCAAATATATTAATATAATTTTGTGAGTATTAGTTGTACAGAGATACTTGTTAAGTTTTAAAGCAAGTACTTGGAGGAGATCCGGACCATTTGTTCCTAAGAGATAACACTCCGTAGTACAGCTTCCTTCGGAGGAGAAGTAAAGCTGTTGGTCCCAAGTCAATTGTGGAAATAAAAAGAACCCTCGAACGAATGTTAAAATACTTTTACCAGCAGAATTGCTGGGTCCTTTCGCTCTTGCTCATAGAATAGCATAGCGGAATAGCATTAGGTGAGATACATTTTTAAAAAAAGAAAGATAAAAGTCAATATATTTCAGGACACCCTTGACAGATATTCAAGAGCTGATGAGATCCCCATGGGAATAAAATTAAACTATGTTTATAATGGATAAATATTTTATTTCTTTTGGCAGAACGGTGACCTGGCGGTCTAGGGTTAAGGTGTCAGACTTCTGTGCTGTGGGTCTGAGATTCAATCCTAGGTCCCAGCACAGATTGATCTGATTGGCAAACCCTTCCTACACCTCTGACAAGACGTTTATTGATCACAACTTCTGAATGTGAGGGACAAAAGGCCTCCACTATGGTTCGGATCCCACGTTAAACTGTAGGTCCTCCATTTCATCTCGCAATCACCCTACAATTACACATTAGCGTAAGTGCGTATAACCCGAACGGGCAGTAAGACGTGGTGCTAATAACAATAATAATTCTTTTGGCAAAAAAAGTATGTTTTCCTGTAGAATATGGGGGGAAACAACAGCCAAAAACTGGCCCTATATCACGTTCCCTACGCCCTCACTTCAAGGCAATTCAATTTCAGGCGGTGAACTTATCGGTCCTATGCGATATCGTCTTGATATGTCGCAGACTACTCAAAAAAGAACATTTAAATAAAATAGCCCCGGTCCTTGTAAACACAGAGTAGGATCCATCTCTTCAGCTCCCTTTAAAGTGTATCACCACCCCACCCCCATTAATGGAACCGTTAAAGCAGTATTAATATCGAGAGTTAGAGATAACTACAATCTAAGCTGCTGTTTCTCGTAGCTCCTCCGAACATCACGGTGCAGAGGAGACGAGACCAAGAAGCTTACGGGGAATTTAACGTGCGCGGAGCAGAAAGCTCTTTTCAGAGGTAAGTTGACGTTCCCAATTCGGGCGGGAGAGAGAGATAAAAGTGAAAAAGGAAAATAGTGGCAGCTACTTTACAGTTGGTCCCGGACGAAGTTTCAAATTCTCCCCTCCATTCAACCGTCCCCCTTTCAACCACTACGTTGCTTGCAAGTACTTGCTACAGTGTCAGCCAGAAAACTGTCCCCAGGGACGTAAGCGACAGTCTAACAAGTGGAAAGAGAGGCAGTGTGTGTGTGTGTGTGTGTGTGTGTGTGTGTGGAGGAAATACACTCTTTTCACCTTTCCATCTGTACGAGAATCTATCCTGCAGACCCGAGACAAACACGAAGGAGCATTGCGACCGAATGAGACAAATGAAGTTGATCGATTGTCAGAGAGGGAGCTTATTACATAAAGCTGACGAACATGATTATTTTGTAATGCCATTATTAAATATAAATGAGCTGGTCAAATAGTTCCTAGTAGTCTACAAGTAAGGAAAGCGAATATAATAAAAGAAAATAATCCAAGCAGTAGATAAAAGGATGATTAGTTTGGAGGAGGTGCACCCACGTTAGCGTAGGTGGAGCATAGCAAAACTACAAAATACTTTCAAATGTAGGGATATAGTATGGAAAACAGCGATTCAAACTTAAAACCTACCCGTGAACAGCGACCAAGTGAAAAAATACTATAAACTGATAGAATGATCGACGAATCTATACGCAGAACAGAACATAAATGGAGTTTTGTTCGAGCTTAATTGTGGTAATAAGTCACCAGGGTTTATTTAAAGTGGGCATGCTAGCGTGCATCCCATTTTTATAATGGGAAGTTTCTTGAGTTTATAAGCTGTAGTTTAAGTTACTCAATCTCCAACGTTTTAAACTGTCACTGGTGATTTGTTTTTTAAGTATAACAATCATTAACTATGACGATCGCTTAATAGTTTCGTTTTTGAGAACTTTCGATTAGTTCCCTCATGAAAACTTTTAAGTAGTAAGACTGTAATTTTTGAGGTTGGATAAAAAAGAGTTGTTTGTTTCAATTAAACTGGTTAACAGCCATTTTGAATCTGGTGTGTTATAAATCAATTAATATGTATTTTTTGTTGTAGAATCCGTATCTGCCTTCGGAAATGCTCTGCTATGTAAGGTTTTTTTATAAGTTATTTGAGATTTTTACTATTTTCAATTTTAAGATATTTGTGTTGTTTGTGCTCTATATTTTTTCATGAATTATCACTGACTATGGTGGTTGCACTATGTATTTGGATGCAATAT
>CABFOW010001830.1:66217-79263 GCA_902141385.1 Timema californicum
TTGTAAGAGAAAGCAAAGATTTGAAAAAATAAAACAACTACACAAACAAACACATAGATCTAAGTCGAGCAGTGCGACATAACAAGAAGGGGAAGGAAGGGGGGAGGGTTGGGGTGAGCTTTTTCGACATGATAGTATTTTGTACTCCCCTCTTCCCGATTGAAATAAACTTGCTCTTTTGTCATGGAGTAAGCTCGTTCGTTGCCCCTCCCTAGATTTCACTCCTCTCTGATATTTTCAAAAATTAATCTGAAAACTGGTATTTTATCAAATTAAAAAAAAAACTACTCCAAATAGTGATAAAAGGCATTAAATTAAAAAACATGCCCCAAAAACACTTTAAATAGCTTTTAGACGCATACACTTTCCAAAACATGGCGTTAGAAAACAGCTTCAAATAACTTAAACAACTATTAAAAAAAAAATCAAACAAAGAATATTAAAAATAGCTTATAGGGAGGTTAAAATTAAAAATAATTAATGGAAGAGCACCACTTCACATAGGTTCTAGAGGTATCCGGGGTTAAAGGTGTTGTAGGAAGAGCACCACTTCACATAGGTTCTAGAGGTATCCGGGTTTAAAGGTGTTGTGTGAAGGACCACTCCCAATATCTTAAAGAGAAACACAATACAAAAATCCTCATCTACTCCATGACTATCGATATAGAGCGACCAAAAGTAAAATATTTTATGTTTGGCAGAATGATAGAAGTTGTAACCTGGACTCAATTCACCGCCATCCTGTGGGATACCCCTAGAAGATAGCGATCTTGAGTTAACCCCATAGTGAGTTACGTAAACTAAGAATAAACTCCTAGAAGAACAACTAGAATAATACATATAGTAAATGGTGAGCTATCGGGCATCTGTGCGGTTAAACTACTACAGCCGGTCAATTCCTACCAAGTACTACCTGGACATTCAATAGTATATATTTATATTTCCACTCTAACTTGGGCACGCAGTAAATAGAACACATACTAATTGTTTTATTAAATACAAACGGCGTCTGAAAACAATTCCTACCAAGTACAACCTGGACATTCAATAGTATATATTTATATTTCCACTCTAACTTGGGCACGCAGTAAATAGAACACATAATAATTGTTTTATTAAATACAAACGGCGTCTGAAAGGGCCAAAGACAACGCACTATCCCCGCGGGCCACTACTACGAACTAGTAGTGCTCCCACAGGTTGCGCACCGTAACTAGATAAAAAAGTGACGGATATTCGTCAGTGACCTAACTTGGTCATTGAAGAAAGCATTAGATAACCTGATTTCTATCATAAAGAGATCCTAAACATGGTAATACCGTTTAGGGAGTCATTATTATTCCCTAATATATAACACTATGTCTTAAGGAACTAGAAAAGGTAGTCAGACACACTGACATAGTAAATAAAGTCGTATGGACCATGATCAATGGTGCATTGAACCCTTCATTCTAAACTACGCCATATGGGCATAGGAAAACATGTCATAATTTTGACCAACAACACTATGTCTTATGGACATAGAAAGAGAGCGTTTAGATTAACTTTCAAAACTATGCCTTATGGGCATAGAAAATAAAGTAAGATATTCTGACACATAAATCTATATCTGTTGGACATAGAAAATAAAGTAAGAAATTATGATACAAAAACTATGTCTGATGAACAAAGTTGAAGAGGTGTTACGAATCTAACCCAGATTTTATTTTGAAAGAAAGGCTTCATCTGCAACGAGGTGGAGAAAGCGACGCCTGACACATCGTAGTCACCAGTAGTTTCTTCGGCAATGGAGAGTAACGTTCTAGTTCTTCCTCCGTCGAATTGATACAATAAAATACAAAATATGAAGCGAGGAATGACTGTTATATACTAACAGAACTCTGGACATATAAGGGGGGAAGGGGGTTAAGTTGAGGGATTGCAATGAGTGCCCACCAGCACTCTTTGATTATGTGGCGCCTATATAAAAACTTATCTGCCATGTCTTCGAAGTGGGGCCAATGAGTAGGATATAGTTTAGCTGATAGTCCAGGCAGAGTCAGCTGGGGCAGTTTTCCTGGAGCTCGGGCGATTCCCGGCAACATAAATCCACCGTGAGTCAATATCTGCCACATATTATTAGAATATATTAGCCCTTATATACATTGTGTTAATTACATTTATAGCATTTTTATTGTACATGTTAGAGAGCAGGTAAAAGGTACCCGAGGAGGGAGCAATCAGGCGGTAACGAAGAAACATCTTACAGGCCTCGGGCACCCTTGGTGTGGGTGGCCGGAACCACTTCGTTAAGACCAGGTGAGGCGAAGAAACATCTTACAGGCCTCGGGCACCCTTGGTGTGGGTGGCCGGAACCCCTTCGTTAAGACCAGGTGAGGCGAAGCGTCCAGCAATCTCTTTCCCACATACTGCATCATCCAGAAGTAGAACTTTTGCTCCAAAGTAAGAGCGCAGATGCAGAAGGGAGGGAGAGAGTCAGTCCCATAATATATATAACCTGACGCTCGATACACATATAATAAAAATAATAGTTATTATTATTATTATTAGCACCGCGTCTTACTACCCGTTCGGGTTATACGCACTTACGCTAATTTGTAATGGTAGGGTGATTGTGAGATGAAATGGAGGACCTACAGTTTAACGTGGAAACCGAACCACGGTGGAGGCCTGGCATTCCCCACATTTACAAGATGTCTTGTCAGAGGTGAAGGAAGAGCTTGGTAATCAGATAAATCTTTGCCGGGACCAAGGATTGAACCCCGGGCACCTGCATAGAAGTCTGACACCTTACCCCTAGACCCACCAGGTCACCTTCACATATAATTAAAACCCCATAGAGACCTATCAACTGAAGAAACGCAGAATTAAAAAAAAAATGAACATTAACCGTTGAGTGTATATATACTACTAGAGGGATTGAAGAATAGGAGAAAACTCTACGCCGCTCATCAAAATTATTTCACTAGTTACATATCTCGCCGTTAGAAAGCGCTAGTACGCTAGTGGCGCATAGATATTTTTTACTAACCTAAGCTCGTCAGATTTATTTGCTGGGCTGGTGACTTCTTGTAGTACATATACATTCAACGCATTAACTATAAGTTACATTGTTCAATAGATTAGTTTACCTTGGCAAAACTGATATATCAAATCTTTTTCTAGTAAGAACCAACCATAATGATTCTGACTGAATCATTATCATATGACTGCAATTAATATCCATAATACACATCATTATATATGCATAATATTAATTTGTTTCTACAAAATTTAAAGCACATTACATTTACCTTTAGATTTTATTTCAAAAGCAAATCACTTGTTTCTACTACTTTAATTTACGTTTACATTTCAAAATCAACAAACTATCTTTTATTAATTATATTAATTTACTTTTTTTTTTCAAAAGCAATGCACTTATTGTTTCTACTAGATCGAGTAGAATCTCAAAAATGTATAAGACAATACCTTTACACATTAGTTATAGATACATAGTTTACTTTACATTCCGTCAACTCTTTTAAGATGACTGGCATGCGCGCTACGGGTCAGGTCAGCATCTTCCACATGTTCTAACTTCACAGATACCTGTGTCGAGAAAGATTTGACGAACCATGGGCCAACCCACTTTTGCGTGAGCCTGGCAGAGATGCTGTCGGCAGCTAAACTAAGAGGGAAGTTACGGACCAAAACTTTGTCTTTCACTGACATATGAACTGTCTTGCGACCTCGGTTGTAGGCCGCGTCCACCCCATGCTTGAATCTCAGAAAATTACGAAAGGCAAGCTTACTTACACCATTCATAATAATGTATTCCCCAGAGCCACCAAAATGCGGATCAAAGTCCCAGATAGCCAACAAACCCAAGTAATAAAGATGATGGCGTGGCTCCAGTCGAATCATGTATTGCAGAGTTAAAAGCTACTGATAAAAAAAATCTAAATGTGTCCCAGTGAGGCTGCGTAGGGCCATGATAAATCGTAAGAGCAATGTTCCAAGTTCCTATTGATCATTTCTACTTGATTAGGGGCAGGATTTTAAGGACTAGTATTTACATGCTTAGTGCCCCACGAGAAGCACGTATCATGAAATATCTTGGAGCGAAAACAGATATCAGATAACGCTGCCATATTCGACTCGGTGGTTGGTTTATTGCTGCCATTTGTAAACTTATTATAATTGTACGGGATCGCATATTATTGAATCAAATAGCCAAAGCTATTATTGATGCTTTTTTTAGTGAGGATTACTTCATCTAGATATATTATGAAAAATGAAAAACGACACCTGGACAAGGGAATCGAACGCAGGACCTTTGACTTTGTACGTCAATGCTCCGAACCACTGAGCTCTATTGGAATCGTCCAATGCACAGGGTCACTCTTAACTCATATCCACAATTAATATAATTGTACAAGTGGCAGCAATAAGCCAACTACCGAGTCTAAGGTGGCTGCGTTATCTGATAGCTCGTGATCTTAATAAATCACTCATTTGTAGCCGACGATTTCCGCACGTACATCATAGACTCTGCCTTAAAATATGAGTGAAGAATGGCCCTGAGCACGTGTCAATTCCTGGAGAGCTCAGTGGTTAGAGCATTGGCGTACTAAGCCAATAGTCCCGGGTTCAATTTCCGTGTTCAGGTATCGTTTTTCCATTTTCAGAATATGATATCTAGATGGAGTAATCCTCACTAAAATAAGCATAAATAGTAGCTTTGGCTATTTGATTCAAGCTAGATTAGGTCGAACTATAGTCTTCGTAAGATTGATGTTGAACGTATCTATATAAAGCTTCTTTGGAATGTTTATATTTAAGAGCGTATTCAATAATAAATGCTCCTATAGGGCTTTGCTGGTCCCGCGGCCGATGCTCAAGTTAAACGTGAATTAAAACCTCTTAACTTTAAAAGCAATCTTGTCGCTGACGAAAGCAGGTTCTCACGCGACCGCACGGCGGGATTATCCAGCCGAGCTCTACTACACTAGATATGCAAAGTATCCATTCGCTTGTTATGCAAATGAAACATAAATCTATCATCCGATCAAAACAAAATCAGTGTAGAAGATTGGACACTGGGAAGGTCTTGTAAGCGGATAGAGGATTAAGAGTAGGCCTATGGATGTAGTCGACAAAGTTAACTTTTACAAAAAACATCTTTATAAGTTTCCCTGGTAAGAAGAAATGTAAGGAACAAAGAGAGCTTATTGAAATACTACGGTAGCGAGCATTTGCTCGGACAGTGGCTAAAAAACTAATGCCTAGGGAAATAATTCAAGTAAAGTCAGTAAAGTCGAGCAGCGACACTGATCAAAGAAAGAAGCGATGTTTTCAATGTAGCTTTCCATACTAATTTATTACTATAGGTAATTAACGTCCATTTTATGAGCCAGATTATTACTGGGTGGACACAGCATTGCATTGAAAAATAACCTTTCACTTTTTTCTGTCATCCCTTCCCACCTCCGTAAAATATGAATTTCCTTGACTGAAAACAAAATTTAAATTGATAGGAATGTTTAAAAAAATGGAAAAAATTTAGTAAACAAATAGTTTTTGAAATAAATTATAAGTTAAAATTAATAAAAAACTTGAAAATTAAAGTTTGATAAAACGCAATGCATACCATATTTTATTTTGGCTGTAGCTCCCTGTGTAGTATGTAAGCACACGATATATACTTCATTCACGGTAGGAGTTTACCTCTGAAAGGTCTTTTTTCTTACCAATATCCTACTATATAATAGATTTCTGGTAGGGAAAAAAGTCCTTTCCCAGGTAAACTCCTACCGTGAACGAACTTTTTTTTTAGTAAGGTGGAATGGAAGAGAATGGGAGGAGAAACAAACCGCTGTTTTTATAGCAACGCTTTTTTAGCATTAATAAATCAAATATTTCTTCAGTAAAAATATAGGTTTTTTTTCCCATGGTGATACTAACAGTTTTTGAATATCCGTCAAGGGTGTCCTGAAATTTAATGAAAACTTTTTCTCTTCAATAAAAAAATTCTTCATCTAATTCCGCTATGTTCATAACATATATTTAACAACTGTTGATATCACAATGCGAGGAAAATTAAACTGTATGTTCGTACTGAATAAATATTTGATTTATTTTGGTTAGGAAAATTATTTTGCCACAAATCTGTAAAAACACCGGCGTTTTCTCGCGTCCCCTTCAACCCCACATTAACAAACCAACTTAAGTCTAAAGCGAGCCATCATGGAAAACGTAGCGTCTCATTGTTGTTGGTTTGTTGGGTATTACAAGGCAGTCATTAGATACAGGGACCAATCTAATGTATTTGAAGAACCTTTTGGTTTGCAAAATTGAAGGTAGAACACGCAATTTTATTAAAACCAATATGATGGAGTTTTTACGTAAACAAAGTACTGCCATTTAATTACAGACAGATTCCGTATCTGAGATATAGTGAAGCAAATATTTATTACAAGTTTTAGATATCTGATTAGAGATATAGGTTGTGTCTAAAATGACTATTTTGTGAGTATCGTTTAAACTAACACAATAGGCTTATTTAATATGCTGATCCTGCTGATAACGGGGAGATTGGGGTTCGAATCTCAGTCGGGGCTACTGATGGATTTTACTAAATGATTTCCCACTTTCCTTCCAACTAAATGAGGGAAGATTAACTCTAAGATGCTTCCTCCTTCAACCCTACAACATTAAAGTATTTATATAAGTCATGCGTATTATCAGAACTTGTGGTAAGAAGCGGTAATAACAATAATATTATAATAATTATTATTTGCATTATTATAGTGCTTGCCAATAGTCGTGAGATTTTTGACAGGTCAGCACAGCACATATTTCATGAATTATATATTTATGGTCATACCGGGAATTGAACCTAGGACCATTTGCTTAGTAGACAGACACGCTATCGACTGAGCTAAGGTGTAAGACCGCAACAGATATTAAACTTTTCCATATCCTTGTAGTGCCTGAAATAGAGTTTCTGGAATCTTAGATAATTCTATGAGAGAAGCCGCGGCAAACTCAAGAGAAATTGATATATGCTGCGGGAATTCAGAATAATAGCACTACTCCGAGCTCGACCTTTCACCAGACAATATTTTATTATTATATTAGTGATATTTTTTCAAAACTTATTAGGTGGCTTCTTGAAAGAAAATATATATCAGAATTTCAAGAGTCTTTTTAAATAGAGATTTTTGACATAAGTGTCAACATTGTCAAATTACTCTGGATTAGGCAGTTAATATTACATTATCCAAAAACTATTAGATACAGTATAAGTTAAAACATTTGTTATTTAATTAAAAAGAATAAACAGTTTTATTTAACGATTATTAATATTAATCAAGATACACAAACATTTAAGATTCTTGGCGATGATAAGTTGTTTCGCTCCAGAGCAGACAGCCGGGCAGAAACAGTTGGTCTTATCGTAAAGAGACCAGAGAATAGTATCGGGCAGAGAAACGCATCAGGTAAATAAATCGCCCGTCGAGTAGATCTGACGGAGGGGAAAGATTGAGGGTTTGAAAAGGGATGAAGAGGGGGTTACGAGTTTGGTAGGAGTGATAAAGCAATTTGCCGGCAAAAACCTCGACAAACACGCGAGTGTCGGTTTACCAGAGAGGAAAGTAAAGTGGTGGAGGGAGAGAGAATCCCGTGAGCAATGGCACCCGCAGGCAAAGTGCTACTTCTTTTTCTATCGTGAATTGGTGTTTTCCCTCAGCGTCTCAAGATGGTGACAACTTTGACGAGCACCTCACCTTTTCTTCCGGGAACATAGATTTTATACAAACAAAGTTTAAGCTCGATGATAAAGGAAGAAAGGACGCGGAACGTCTTTTCCCCAACTTTATAATATTTGTATTAAACCCACCGCTTTCTCCATTTTTATCGCTGCAAGGCGGTATATTCAAATTAGAGATAGTTTACACTTATTTGTGGTTATTTTTACTGTCACTAATATCGCCAAGATTAAGCTACACTACATAACTCGAGGTACCTCAAGTGGCAATCGTACGATATGTTCAAAAAGTAGGCCTACCATACAACCGGGTCGAAATAATCATAGAAAGTATTTCGCAGATTATGTAGATGCATTTGCGTGGAGGGAAAGTAATAAAGCATTTAGAGTAAAACATTTCAACACATCAGACCTGGATTCAAACCCCGAGCGTACCGGAACTGGAAATCTAATACTGGCGGCCACTGATGTGGGTATTTAGTAGACGTATATTTTATAAATTATTACAAAAAATGTTTTATTGATAGGTTGTATATGTTCTATCCCGTTTACAAGCCCGTTGTCGAGTACTTTGTTAGCAATGTATTCCCTTGTAGGTCACATGACCCACTCTTATATTATATATATCATTAGTAGGAAATGACCGCTATTCTCAGGTAGATGGACGTGAGGCTGAATATAATAAAAATTTAGTTGAAAAATAATGACTGGATTTGGGAATCAAACATAGAACCTTTCGCTAAACGAGCGCTAGTTCGAGATGTATTAACTTGTCGGTCACTTGCCTGGCAGCTGGTTCTTTGATGACGTCCACTTAGCTGTTCATAAGTTTGTCTTCTTATGCATGATTTTGTCGACCATTTAGTTAAAATTGTGTCGACCAATCTAGCCACATAGTCTGCCAAATATTTGTTTACATCTTGTCGCTCAGTTGGTTGTCTACCACATCGTCTTACTCGTGTCGACTACCTAGTCTACGTTTCTCCTGGGTGTCGACAAGTTATTTGTCAATTAGATTGCCTTAACCCTTTACGGCGCTGTTAAAGCAAGCAAACACAAAAAAATAATTATACGTCTAGAGCTAATTTTTGATTCTCAACGTGAATGAGGGTAGAAAATAGTTCGTATTCACATCCTTTATTGACAGGTGTATAATAGTATATTATATATATATATATATATATATATCTTTTGAAAATAGCAACTGTGACTGTCATTGTACATATGGAATATATTGATGCAATAATTAATTAATTTCATCTGAGCTTACTTATAATGATATTATATTTTAAACTAATAAAAGGATCGTCACCAAATTGGTTCACATGGTGTAGCCTACAAGTATACTGTATGTAGTGTAATAACCATACGATGCGATAGGCCTATTTTATGTAACAAATGTTACTAAATTTGTTTTATAAAAATCGCTTCTTCTAAAAATGCCATATATGACATATCATATATAAATGGCGAAATAATAAACACATGTAGTCAATGTTGAAAGAAGAAACAATATTTTACATATTTAAAGATATCTCTCGACCCCTTGAAGAGAGAACGTATTGTGATCGTCAAAAAAATCAAGGTCTAGATTCTGATAAGCCGAAATAGTGGTTTTCACGATTCTGTCCGTCTGTCTGTATCTCAGACTAGAGCCGAAACTAGTTTACCAGTCGGGCTAGAACTTAATATCTAGGGGTTCCAAAAGGTTACAAGAAGGCGATTTAGAAAGTAGATGTCTAACCCTAAAATTTGTATATAAGGGCAAAAAGAGAATAAACTTGATTTGATCAAAATAGGTTGTAAAAATTTTGAATCTAGGCAATAATTAACATTATAAATCAAATGGCAGTTTTCATTTTCCCATAAAAATGACATGAGAAAACTACACATTTTCATAGATTTTCAATTTTATTCATACACCGGTAACTACTTGATATACGAAATAACTTATATGTTTAGAAATATACTACCATTAAAAATAGAATAAAGTTAATTTTATTTGATTTTTTTTATGAAACCAATAGTTTATGAGACCTAAGAATACATATATTTTTTTATTAAGGTCCTCGAAACATAAAATTGATTATGTTTTTCGATGTCCTTCTTCTCCCAATGTTTCTGTGACCGTTTATATTATTTAATTTATGCTCTTCCTTGGAGTGTTGCTGCAACAATGTATTTTATTGGGAGTTTTTGGTAAATGTATCTATTTATAGAAGAAATAAAGATAAGGTAGGTTCAGTGCACAACACTATTTGTGTATACCATTGTACTGTTATTACTCTATGTACTGAGGTTAGAGTCCTCCCTTAAGTGTAAAGTTTACTCTCAGTTATCACCACCAGTTTTATCTGTTTGGCACAGACATATTCCGTATGGAGTCCCAATTATGTCAATATCACGAAGGAGATGAGTTCCTTAATAGTTTGTCATCCATATTTATTATCGCGCGTTTTTGAGCGAGGGTTTAAAGACATTTCTATATTTTTCTACGCGAAAATATAAATCTATGTATATATATCTCAAAACGATCCCGTGGTTGGACCTTCCAGCCATTGAATGTGTACTTATTGTTAAATGAATGGGGGAAGTGATGTTTGCAACACAAGCCATCTCGAGGGCCGTTACCATCCGGCGCGAGGGGATATTCACCGCCGCTATAAACACCACGAGGCCTCCTCGTGTTCGACATTACTAAGCGCAAGGAGAGGATTGCACTGCGAATATTAACAGCGTGCTTGTCCTACAGATACTTCAGAGTAGCCTACATTCTGGGCTGAAAAAAGGTCATTTCAACTTCTATAGTGTTTACACAAAAGAAAGTGTGAAAACACATATACAATTTTATTTTGTTATAATTATATAAACTTGTGAATGTGTGGATTACAGGCCTTCACCGTGGTTCGGATCCCACGTTAAGCTGTAGGTCCTCCACATAATCTCACTATCACCCTACCATTACACGTTAGTGTAAGAGAGTATAGTCCCGAACGGGTATTAAGACGCGGTGCTAATAATAATAGTTATTTATGGATTTAATTATACTTAGTTTAATCTACATTAGCGAGCGGTCTCTGAGTACAATAAACTTCAAAGCATTCAAGGAATTGAGATGAGGGTAAATAATGCACGTTATAATTGGTTGAAAGTTATATCTTCAGGGAGTAGCAATATCAGAACATTAAGGATTAGATCCATCTTGGAAATAAAGTTTCTTGCCCGAGTGAGTCTGAGAATACGTTCCATATTATAGGCCTATTCATATTGGTACGGATAGACAGACCCAGGACATCTTGTGGAAAAGTTTAAAGCTCACATCGAGCAACAACTGGTGCAGTTCCTTAAAAAGGCAATTGTTTAAAAATTTATGTAATTTGGTTACTCTGATATTTTCGTTAGTAGTAGGCATGGATTTAAAAAGACAAGTCAATAAATTTAATATTTTTAACAGTAAGTTTTATCACAAGAACTAGAAATAAGCAACGCGTGTATGTGTGCCCGAAAAAAGTAAGCTATTTTTAAATGATCTGGAAAATGAATAAATGTGAAATTTCAAAATTGGGCTTCACTATAGTTAAAACATCGAATTAGATGAGGCAGAAATTAAAATTTGAAAAACAGGTAAAGAAAGCACTCCAAATAGTAATAAGGGTCTGGAAAATTAATTAAAGTGAAACTAAGGGAAAAGGGTGGAGATGGAAGGGGATTGTATTATACACCAACTTTGGTAGATACAAAAAAAAATTAGCATGGAGGTAGAAGGACAACTCTAGATAACTAAATAGTTTATACATTTCAAATTTATCAGTGGTAGTAGGGAAAATTGAGGGACGGGGAAGAAAATAGTTTAAAAAATTTCAAAATTATAGAAACAACTTCTGATCAGCGCGATAGGAAACTTATATTAAAAAGCAACGTAAAGCGAAGACTTAATAAAACTGGAATCACGGAAAATAGTATAAGAGGGTGTAGGAGAATGGTTGAAGGGGCAAGGGGAATACACACACAATTTCAGTTCGGCAAGCAGGTAGAAGGAACATCCCAGATAAATAAATAAGGATTAAAATTTCTAAAGAAAATGTATGAGGAGAAGTAGTTGGATTCATACAATTTCCAAAATTTGCACCAAAAACGTATCTTTGTTGTAGATAACTAAAATTAGTCAGGTCGGTCAAGGTAACATTCCAAATAAACATTAAAGTCAAAACATTTTAAATTTAAAGAGTGAACTCCAGAAGTGGATGTGGGAGGAGCATCTACGTAGAAAAAAAAATTTTTTAGGGGAAGAATAAATTTAATATATTAGGAATGTAGAGGGATTATTCAATATAACCAAAATAGTTTCAGATATTTTATCTTTGTAGGGGATTGTGATATTAAGTGGTTTCCGAATTTCCGAAATTAGATGAATAAACTACTTATCAGTGTGGTAGAGGATTGAGATTGGCTAGAGATGTGTAGAACTTCCCCAAACCACAATATATCTCGGAACATTCTTAAATTTCAAAATAGAGGAGGAGAAAACCGGAAGCGGTTAATTAAAGAATATATTTGCTAGAGTAGAACATTGAGATAAATTATACATTTGGAAAGACACAAAATGCCAAAACAAGAAAAGTTTGAACCCTTTAAATTTAAAATAGTATGGACAAAAGTCAGGACTGGAAATTTCAAATTTAAAATACTTAAGTTTTAATTGGTCCTCACTCGTATATGCCTTAGGAAGCCATTCGGTCCTCCCCCAAAAATGGTTTGAAATGTTAAAGCCCCCTTAAGCTATTTATAGTGGGCCTCACCTGGGTCACATATATGAAGGTTCTCTTGTGTGGTAATATATTACTCATGTTTACCGACCCCCATTCCACATTAATGCAGGTGAATTTCCTTTCTTATAAGTAGGGCTACTTTTGTTGTGGGTGTTAAATGTGGTTTTAAACATTATATACTATAAAGTCCGACTTCATAATTCAAGGTGCGGCAAAGGGAGACCAAGTGTTTTTACAGTTTTTATAGAAATGAAATTTATTGGCCAAAATAAATAGAATATTCCTCCAGTAGCAACGTAGAGCTTAGTTTTCTGCACATGCTAATATCAACAGATCATGAATATATGCCGAAAATGTCCTGAAATGTTGTCGAAACATTATATCTTTGTTTAAAAGGTTTTGACAAAATTCCAGGACACCCTTGACAGGTATTCAAGATCTGATGACATTATCATGTGCAGAACACTAAACTCTATGTTGCTACTGGAGGAATATTTGATTTATTTTGGAAAAAAAAAAAAAAA